>JAZAYU010000001.1:56722-250209 GCA_038501625.1 Corbicula japonica | reverse complement strand
ATGCATATCAGGAATCGCCACATTCAGAAAAAACAGCCTCCCCACACAGTCAAGAAGAAGAGAGGGGGAGAGAGCATGGTTAATAAAATGATCAGTTTCAAAAAAGACACCACTAACAATAAACAAAAATGAGAACCCGAGGGGTTACCGCCTTGGAACGGTCAGTGGCAAATCAAATTAAGAAATATCTGAATTGGCAGACTGCTGAAAAAAATGAATATGTAATACATCCTTTATTTTTCTATTTCATTTTCTGCATATATTACTGTTTTAACATTTAACTTGTCAAAATACTTGGTAATTGTTCAAATGCAATAACTTGAATGATTTGAAAAACAGCAGAGCTCACTTCACTGATGTTTAATATAATTGGATGTAACATTCATAGACCAAGTGTCTAAAGAGTTAAAGAGTTTTGTTCATCATTTTTAATTTCAGCACCAAAAAATATATTCAATGCCAAAAGCTCTATCCTCTGTGTGCTTAAACTCCGACAGAGTTGTGTAAAAATTACTTTTTAACATTCTTTTTTTTTTAATTTTTGATGTTACTGTATGAAAAGAATAACCATTTATTTATTATTTCTTCAGAATTAAGGTGATCTTGTTACACAATTTCATTATCATGTTATTTTTACTACTAAATGAAAAATATGCAATGTCGTCTGCTCAACTTTATGATGTCATTTAAAGAAATAACTTCAATTTCTCAAAGCCACTTTCTCCTGTGACGTGCCTATAATTGTGTTTAACACTCCAAATTTTGCCACTTTTCCACGTGAAATCATGTTAATAAATGAGAAAACAATATTATTGAAATGGTCCCTAAAGAGCAGTGTGATATTCTTGTTCAATAATGTTTTGCTTTCCCAAAAGACATCTTTTCTATAATAAAATTGTAGGAACTTCTTGTACCATCTTCACAAATAAGCTATCAGATTCAAACCATAACAACAAAAAAAGATTTTAGTACCCACTTTTCAGCTGTCAATGCCAGAAGGAAATTTTTCTGCACATCCTAAGTTTATTTTTGTGTATTTTTCACACTAGATTATGAGTGCAAAATAAAACCCCAGCAAATAATAACTCTGCAATATCTTACTCAACAAGAATGGCCTCCTGTGCCCAAGGTTATAAAACTGAGCATGGAAACCAGTCTTAAATCTCAAGCATCTGATTGGCTGAAATGGCGACCAGTCGCCATTTCAGCCAATCAGATGCTTGAGATTTGAGACTGGTTTCCAATCTCAGCTTTATAACCTTCAACCCTGAAAAAATTATTTGCAACTTTGTGCAAAAAAACATCTACTGGGAAATATCTTTCATCTAAGAAAGTATCTCTCTAACCCTTTCCTTCATGGATATATCAAAGCTAACATCCCATGACTTGTGCAACCTGTTAAGATTCAAATCAGCCCTGCACATCCATGCAGTCTGATCTGGATCTACACTGTTCAGTCTGAACAGTGTGACATCTTTCTCATGAAGACCAACATGCAAAAACGCCGTCTTAGTGTTGGTTGCAACAAGACTGCATAGATTTGCAAGCTGATCTGGATCTATACTGGTTGTACAACAGATTGAACCTGTATCCAACAATCAAAGAAAAACTTGAATGAACCTTTTTCTATTTTTTCTTCCTACAGAGCTAATCACTGCATCATCAAGACCACTGATGGAGAAATATGTACTGTAGACAATGACATTTTTCTCATTTTCCTCTTAATTACTTCTTAAAGACTTTCCCTCTATTGTGAGAATTCAATATACTGAAGAAGTAATAAGGGAACTGCTAATCTGTGAAAGGCTACAATAGAACATCAACAAATATAACTGTATTCATTATTTTCAGAAAAAAAACTAATTTAATTTTTTCACAAAACATTTTGCTTTTTATAAACAGCATAACATTCTATTGTTCAGTATAAAACTCGGTCATAATACTAATTACTTAGTTCATTTTGAGGTGAATGGCACTGAACTAAAAATATATTAAGTAACTATTTGAAACTTTCCTTTGATTCTTAGAAACAGCTTATATCCTGATCAGTCTGCATTGATGTGGATCTAAGCCGATTGTACATGGGTTTATAACCTATGATATATCCATACTATAAAGGACTGAAATTAGCAGAGATTTACTGCAATGCTGTTATTAAGCTATCCTTCTGCCATTCATACAAATTGTTTTCACTAATTAATAAGAAACTGTGCACAGTACACTGATGCCCCCACTACCACATATTTTCACCTAGTTTTGTATATTGTTTTACAGCCTTTATACTCAATGAGAAGTTTGACAAACATAGATACCTTAACCCTTTATACCGATGATATGTATTTGTACGCATGACGCACACGACCAGTGTAGATCCAGATAAGCCAGCACATCCTTGCCTTCTGATCAGGATCCGTACTGGTTGCATTTTGGTAAAAAATAACCTAAGGATTAAAAAGGGAACAGTTTCAATTTTGATCAGACGGCACAGAATGTGCTGGCTGATCTGGATCTAAACTGTTCGCCCCTGCAATCAAGGTGTATTTATGGAGGAAAGGGTTAAACAGAAAGTATTGAAAGCAAATAGGGTGCTCGCTAAACAACATTTTAGTATGAAAATAACAAGACACAGCTCTTTTAAAATATTTTTAGGTACATTTCTTTCTCACATGCTGCCTGAAGATGTAGAAATCCACTAGAATGTGAAAAAGAAAACTCTTAAAAATGGACCAAGAAAAACAGTCTTTGCTTTACAGACATCAAGATATCATGCCTGATTATTAATTCAAGTTTTAAAGAAATCAGCAAGCCAGTGAACAAAGAGTTTGTGACTGAATTTAAAAAAGGGCCATAACTCTGGTAAAAATGGTTGCAGGAAAAAAATGTTTTCTTTACAACCATCTACAAATCCAACCTGATCTAACCTAATCATCTGTGCAAGTTTGAAAGAAATTTTGGTAAAAATAGTTGTATATAAAATCTGTTCTTTACCACCATCTACACACCATCTAAACATCCTACTTGATCATCTGTGCAAGTTTCAATGAAATCCACTACATTAATGTATGAGGAGTTTGTGCATCAATTTTTTTTTTAAATCTAAAAAAAAACTAGTAACAAGAGCTGTATGCTCAACTGTTTGAATTATATCATTGAAAATGAAGGAGAACTTTATTGTTTACATAGAATTATTCCCCTTATATATCATTATATTTTTACAAAATATGTTGCAAATGACCAAATTCATAACAGGACATAGATTTGAAACTTGTCTTCAATGTTGTGTCAGTGACAAGAAGAGAAGATGCAGTCAGGATAACCTATGAAATATCTGACAGGAGAGTTTGACAGAATTTCAGTATTTTAGTTTGGGATGTATTGAGGTCCTTGACATCCCAACTACAAAGTGCAATGTTAATCACAATACAAGATTTGGTCAGAAAAGAAATGCCCTGATTTTCATATCACTATCGAAACAATAATCTACTCACAAAAAATGTGACGGTCAACACAAATATGTCCTTGTTGAGAGATGGAAAGGACATTATACTGGGAATAAAAGAGTGCCGCAGCAACTTGCATCTTTTGTAGGTTGAAGGTATGTCAGCATCTTTCACATGATTGTGCTAGGTTTGGATAGAAAGTTATGCCAATCAGAACTGTTTTGAGACAGAAGCAGGGGCAGATCTAAAGGTGGGGATCAGTAGAGTTGCTTAAACCCCTTTTTATTTAATTTTTATGTTTGGCCAGAAAGTTGAAAATCATGTAACTACCATATGACTGCCCCAAAAAACCCTTTCCACACATCTTGATTCGACCCCGAGTAAAAGCTCTGCAAAGCTATGATCAAGGGCAGTTTTTTGGTTTAATTCTTTTGATACAAGAGATAATTATACAGATAAAGACAACTGTGTCTTCAGTAATCTTTTTACTTTTGATATTTTGTAACTTGCAATTCTCTTACTACTTAGTAACTAGGTGACATTGTGACAAATTTATACTATAATTTGGGCGCACCAAACTATAATTTGGGCGCACCAAGAGAAATTTTAGGTATCTTCAGTTCACGGTAAAAATAACTTTATATAGTCAAAATGTGTAACAAGACGACACCTTTTCGTTAAGAAAAATAATAGATAGCTGTATGTTCCAAGTCAAATATAACAACAACAAAATGTCAAAAAATATAGCCAAAGACACCTGTTCTCCCGACTTGCCACAATTAATGTTTTTAAAACTTAATGCATAATAAGCATTATGTTGTTTGCTTATCTTTATGATGTCACTTTGAAGAATCACACCAAATCCTGTTTTTCCCAAGGTGGACTTTTTTTTATGCAAACGTCAAATAATTAATAATTATCAGAACTTGTTCATGCAAACATCAAATAAACAATACTGGAGACTGCTGTCTGCAGCATCATCCTTAAAAAACATGACACCTGAGATTGTGCACCATCCACACAGTAAACCCCCAAAGACTGCAGTCTAATGCATCTCTGTTGAATGCATGACACCAAAGAATATTACTTCATCTTCAATTGCAATCTCCTGTAGACAAGTCTCTCTGGGGACTCATACTTCTCCATGCCAGTCTCAAAATCTACCCCAATATAATATGTCATATCAATATAATATGTCAAAGGTCTGGCTTACTAGCTAATAGAAAATGTTTACTATCTGCATACAATATAAATCATAAGAAAATTTAATTCAAATTCCTCCCCTCATACATTTCTATTAACAGGGAAACTAAATTAATTGCCGCTTTAGCCTTGAACTGATTGAATGATTGAATTCTTGTTAAGATCTATATCTCTGGAAATCTCATGTTAACCCTTTCCTCCATATAAACACATTTGCAACCAGTGTACCAGACTTTTTCTGATCAGGATCTGCAGTTTTGGTCAGAAATAACCTAACAAATCGAAAAGCGACCAGTGCAGATTCTGATCAGAAGGCTGGCTGATCTGGATCTACACTGTTCACACGTGCATAAAAATGCGTATACACGGAAGAAAGGGTTAAAAATAAACAGTCTCTAGAACTGAGTCATGTGACAAAAAATATATATTGAAATATTGTTCATCAGCAAACAGTTTTACAAAATTGATGGTGTCATGTTCCTTTCACGAAAATTACTGTCAGAGGAGACAGCGTGCTCGACTATTCAATTCATTTGAAATAAATGCAATGTAAAGATTAAAAGAACAATGAAACTATCACCAAACATTCATGTGTGAACATGAATAATATTAAGAAGTAAATGGTAAGGTAGGAAATTGATTTCTAATAACAGAAATAATTCCTTAATGTTCCATAATTATTTAATTTAAAAGGGGAATAACTTTGCAGAGCTATTTTTGGAAGAGTTGAAAAACTTGCTAGTAATTAATGATTGGGGAAATTTATTTTTAGTTCAATATCACTCACTTTAATAATGTTACAGAATAAAAATTTTAAGACAAACATGAAGTAAAAAAAGTGGCATAACTTTGAAAATAATGTAGATCTTGATAAAAGTGATGTAGATTATGATGGTGGAAAAGTAATTCAAGTATGAAGTTGATTTCTGTATTAGCTATAAAGTTATGTACCAGGTGCATAAAAACATTGACACAAAATCTAAGTGAAAAGGGGCATTACTTTAAAATAATTGTAGCAGTTATTGGTCTTGGTAGAGATTATGTTAGTGACTAATTATTCCAAGTTTCAATTAATATCTTGTGGAGTTTCAAAGTTATGGGCATATTTTAAAGCAAAAACCATATGAAACAAGAGCACCGGGAAGCGGGGCAATATACACCCGAAGGGTTGTATCAGAGGATGTCAGCGAAATTTAGACTGTTGAAGCCCAAAAAACTGGAAGAAGCATCAAAATGGTCCAATTTCAAAAGGTTGGTTATACTAACAAAATCTAAGTCCCCACCTCGAAATCCTAACCAGGTACAAAAAAGTCAAAAATACACCAATAATTAGAGGGATCATCCATGTTGTACCACAGAAAAGTGGTCTCAGTTTTTACGTACTGCCAATAATAAAAAAAATTATAAATTATGCTATTGATAGTAACATACAAGGTAAGTAATTCAATAAAAAAGTAAGCAAACAAAACAGGATCTCCCAAATAAAAACAACAGCACTGCAGTCAAGAGCAAACGCCGAGCAATATACACACTGTCATATGACACTTAAATCCTCAGTGTGACCTTGACCTTGAAGTGAGTCATCCGGAATATGCAATCTCCATGTCATCTGAATGTGATGAATAAATGTGTCAAGTGTATTCGAAATCCTTCAAGGGGTTGAATAGTTACAGAGCGGAAAAGTCATGAGACCTTTGATCCCTCAGTCTGACCTTGACCTTGAAATGAGCCATCCGGAACATGGCTTCTGCACATTGTCTCAATTTGGTTAAAAAGTGGAAGGGAAACAAAGTCATATGGCCTTTGACCCCTAAGTATGACCTTGACCTTGAAGCAAGCCTGATGGTTAATATATATTCCTAGTAATATATGAAGTTAATAAGTTTCAAAGTTATGGGCCAATTTCGTATTTTGCTGAACACACATTATTTTGTATTTCATCATAATAAATTGTTTTAAATTTAATATAGAAAATCAAATTATAACATGCTTAGTATCAAAATGTTCCTTATTTTAAAAGCAATACATATTCAATACTTGAAATATAAAATTAGAAAATTAATATCAATTTATTGTAAAAAATACTAATTTTGTAAATTGTTTAAAAGGGCAAATTCATATTACTCTTTCTTAATTTTCAGTAAAGTAAATTGAGAACCTGAAGCCAGACTTGATGATTAATATCTGATTCAAAATATTTCCTTTGAATTGTAAGGAACTATCACCTGCTGTATGCGTTTAAGCTCTCATTCGCTTGAAATTGAAGTTGGTCGTTATAACAATATAAATAGGGAAAATCGTATTTGCAAAATGTGCATCAAAATACTATAGAAACGGAATATCACTTTTTGTTATGTTGTACAAAATATTCTGAGATTAGAAGAAAGTATTTTGGTGCCACTGCGTGGCCCACATTAGAGAAATATAAACATCTAATGTCATCAAAAAACAAATTTACAATTCTTAAAATTTGCAAATTTATTAGAGATGCTAACACTCTTCGCACTGATACCCTTGCTATGTTGACTGTTTCCTAAAGAAGTATGTATGTATGTATGTTTTATAAATGAATTGTGTATGTCTTTATTTGTTGAATGTAAATGTGTATGTGTCTTTGCCATATGTTCTATTGTAAATGGCCAAAGGCATGATGTTTGCCAATATGCCAATAAACTTGAAACTTGTCAATCTGAAGCTTTTATCACCTTTTGTTTAAATGTGCTTTAGGTCTTACTTTTCTTAATCTGTCAAAATCTCAATTGTTAAGTTGTTAATATCAATTTTTGAAAAAGTTATATAAACTGAATTTTCTAGGATAACAAAAAAACAAAAAAACTTTGTGAATGAATTAACTGAAACTTTGTGACTACATTAAATAATACTTTGTGAAAACTTTGTGAACTGTTAAAAGGGACTTTGTGAACTTTAAAATTAAAAAAGGGAAATTGAGCTAGAAATCTTAAGACAATACTTTGTGAAACAAAACTTGTACTTTGAAAATTATTATTGTGGATTTATTTTGTAAACCGCAAATAAAAGCTTAAAAACCTTAAAAGACTTTGTGTAGAACAACTACTCTGTGTACAACAACAATAAACCCGTGTAACACCAGCCGTTCAAAATAAGCGCTCACCTCAGAAGAAGAGAATAACAACGCAAAAGCGGTTTACAACAAAAAATCTCTTCATAATACATATTTTGATTAACACAACTTTATGTGTTAAAGGCGAATAACTTGAAAAAAATTGGTATCAGATTTATGGGTCTTATTTGCAATGGTTGAGATTTTGATGGTGAATATATATAATTCAAGTATCAAGGTGATATCTAAAGTAGTTATAAAGTTATGGACCAAAGTGCATTATTTTGGTTATCGCAAAATTTAAGTGATAAAAGGGCACAACTTGAAAAATATTAGTAGCAGAGTTTTGGGTCTTGTTGGTAATGATTTAGATTTCATGGTGAATATATATTCCTAGTTTCAAGGTAATATCTCAGGTTGTTTTAAAGTTATGGACCAAAGTGCATAATAATATTATTTTGATTAACGGATGATGATGCCAAAGCGAACATGAACACCGACGCCAGGGAGAGTAGAACAGCTCCCCTATTCTTCAAATAGTCAAGCTAAAAATGGAGAGCAAGTTAGAACTGTCTCTGGATGATTAAATACTATGAAACAAAAATTATGTAATTTATGTGTCTAATAAGACAGCTGCATCAAACTACTGAGCATGAAACTCAATTGATTTGGAAACACTTTTATGAATCACAAACATCAGTTTTAAGAATCAGAAATCTGCACTTGGCAGATGCTTGCATCTTTAATCTTAAACATAACAGATCTTGTTCAAGATTTTCAGACATTAAGTGGAAGAGATAGAATGATGCAACAAGATATAGTAATAGCTTGTTAATAATTAGTTTTTGTTGTTTCTCTTTTTGCCCTTTTTATTACAAAAATTAATCTACCTAACAAACAAGTGAGGCATCTATAAGATCAACATTTTTAATGGTTTCTGTGGTATTTTAACTTGTGTGCTAAGCATTATATATAGTATATATATGTTACTTACATACAGTCTGGTCGTTGTATTTGTTCAATTACTTTATGCATATCATCCCCTTATGTGACAAAAAGAAAGGCTCAAAATTCATAGAATGAGGAGTCTATTTAATACAGGGGCTGATCCATAAGGATTTTAGAGGGGTTGCTCAACACCCCACCCGCCTCCCTTTGTGGGGCAGCAATGTTTCATTTTTATGGGGAATTTGCACATAAAGTTGAAAATTACAACACTGCCCCAGACAAATCCACTTTTTGAAATCAAAAATTCAGAAGTGTTAACATTAAGCTTAGTTGTTTCTAGCAGAATGTTAGATTCTTTATGACATGCTGGCAGAGAGAGCTTTCTTAGAGAACCTAGGACCTACTGTGAAACCTCTCTATTAATACTTTCCTCCATATATACGCATTTTTACACATGTGCAACCAGTGTAGATCCAGATCAGCTGGCACATCCGTGCCTCTGATTAGGATCTGCACTGGTCGCATTTTGCTCAGAAATAACCTAATGAATCAAAAAGCAAACAGTGCAGATCCTCATCAGACAGCACGGAGGTGCCGGCTGATCTGGATCTAAACTGTTCATCCAAGCAATAAAGGTGTGTCTTTGGAGGGACGGGTTAAGACCCCGCTCTGGAAAAGTAATTTTAGATTACAATAGAAACCAATGCAACTGTTAAAGGGATATTAAAATATTGGTCTTTGTATCAATGTAGTTTTAATTTCAGTGTGGTCTTTATTATAGGCTAATACTATACATAGCTAACAAAAACCTCTTTCTTAGGGGAAGGGTGTTAGGTGATCATTCAACACAAACCATAATAATGTTAGTTGTGTTTCTAAATGGATAGAGCTTCTGCATATTGTGAAAAACAACCAGAATCCGTTCACAGAACATAGAACTGAAATTAAAATGCCTGTGTAGGCTTTGGTTCACTGAGAAGTCAGAATTCCGGAAATGTAAATGTGGCATGTTGCATCATTAAATCCAGTAAGTTCTTTTGTAAACTGTTTATTTTTATTCCTTTAACATGAGCTTAGCCAAGTATATTACAAAGCTGTAGATACTAGAAATGTTTACTAGAAGTCTGCCAATGAACAGTCAATTCTGCAAATTTGAATTTTAATATGTATGCGAAAAAATTACATAACTTTGTCAAAAATGGTATAAGGTGGAGTGATTGCAAAAATAAGTGTCTTCTTTATTGCATTTTTGTCAGTATTAATTCAAAATCTCTATTACCTCTTGCACCAGCACACAAACTGACAAATGGCAGACAGCAATGCAATGTGGGATGTCCTTTGACACATGTTACATTGTGGAGTGGGTTCATCAAGACTCACATCCCCACCAATATTCCATTCACTGGCCATTGAAGCTGGCACCATTACATTCCTATTTTTCTGTAAGAAACTACAGAAAAATGCTATTCCATCAAAATATAATGAACATTCTTGCTCAAATGTTCTTAGACTATATTTTGGTTTTCATCTTTTGGACAGTCCCCTTTTCAGGTGATCCTAGAATCCTGGTGTCAACTGAACAACTGTGCCAAAAACACAAATATATCAGGGCTTCTGATAAATTCGTTAGGTTATTTATGACCTAGAAGCAGCCAGTGTAGATCCAGATCAGGTGTGTCAGCTGATCTGGATCAAAAATGGTTGCACACAAGATAAAACCTGTATCATGATTGGGTAATTTTAAAATAAATTAACTAGATTTAATGTTTTTTGTTCTCTCTTCAAAACAATTCATACATCCTGATACTCCATCTAACCCCACCCCCACTCACTCCTCTAAATTCATGTAATAAACTCACCTTCCCATTAATCTTAGCCAGTCAAGTTATTCTTCACAGAGAGTTTTTTCAGAAATTATTAACTGAATACTGAAGTCTTTGATCAGATTTTGCAGATGCACAAGCTGATCTGGATCAAAACAATTTTTAGTGCCATGCTTAATGGGTTGATGTATAAAGTGATAATCATTAATTTCAAACCTGCATAACCTTGCTGTACTTGTGAGTACAGGAAGGTTCTATGCCAGGTATATTGCAATTACAATTAAATTTATTACAGTAATACTTAAAACAAGAGGGCCAAATGGCCCTAAAACACTCACCTAATTAATACATGACATAAAATACAGAGAAAACAATGATAAATGGACTATTATACCAAAGATCTTAGATCGTTCAGGCCAGATGATTTTCCAAGTTTTTCAAAATGCAAAAACTAGCCATCTCTCCAAGCTGACCGAGAATTTTAAGAACTAAAACGGCAAAAAGGAATCTAATAAAGTGCAACAAGAAACATTTCAGTGAAATTATTTTGAAATCCCACCAGCAGCTAATAAGGAGAAAATTTCATATACTTATTCTTTCAGTTGCAAAGACCACCAGATTTTTATATTCAACCACTTGCTTTATCAAATTCAGAAACGATCAATTAAGAATTATTCCTTTGAAGTTTGGTTGAAATTAGCACAGTAGTTTAGAACAACATGTCATTCGGAGAAAAAATGATGACTACTGACAACAGATGACATTGGCGTACAGCCAGCCATTAGCAAAAGCTCATCTTTGAGAACTCTGTACTCAGTGGGGCTAAAAAGTTTTAGTTGAGTGGAATTTTTTTTCTTAAATAAATTATAACATTACTTTCAATTATTAACAATCATGGTTTATCTTGACAGGCAATAGTTCGTAGTTACTACCTTAAATAAATAAATAATTAATAATTCCAATTTTATTAGAGTCAAAAAAATACTTCAGAGTATGGCGTTTCCATTAAAATATCGTGTGGGAACACATATTATATTTTGGATCATCAGATTACTTTCTATATACATTTTAAAAAGAGGGGGAAAAGTAATGCAACCTCATAACCATATTACTATTAATAAGACAGCATAACGTTCTGTCTAAAAGGACTGAAAATTTCATTTAACCAAGTCGTAAATTAAAATATGCACTACTCTTACATCTTTTTGAAACATTGGGATTGACAACAGAATGATCAGCATTAAAGGCAAGATGAGCCTTTTGCGCCAAAAATGACATGTATGATGTATTTATTCTTTGAATCAAAAAGTTGAATTACAAAATAAACTGTTAAAGACATGAGTTGCCAATCACTTTTTAGGGTAAATAAATCATATGTTATTTATTTATTTTTATATTTCATATTTTGTTTAAATGTTATTGATTGCTGTCTTAAATAGCTGTGAAATTTGTGTTAACATGTGTTCAGTAGTTACCTCTTATTCGAATTGTGTAGTTTATTGGGACAACTCCTGCTGAATAGAAAGAACGTCAGTGTGTTCAATATAAAAATCTAAATTCATTTTATATTTGAAAGGGCATGCCAAGAAATCAACATAATTGTGAACATTAAATTTTACCTTTTTTTCATGAAAGTCCTCAGATAATGAAACAACCCACACACTTAATCATTAGTTGATTGCGATTTAAGTGTTTGTGCATTAGAAAATGTAAAACCTATTAGATGGCTCTGGAGAAAATGCAAGAATTTACACCATTCTAATAATGAATTACCAATCTTGTGAAAATAATTTGCATGATTTTTTTGGCCAAGGATTTAGGATTTCATCAATAGAAACCAGTAAATAAACATGAAAACTAAAACTGTGGGTGCACAAATTGATCTTTGACTTTCAGGATTATATCTTAGGATCTGTTGGCAGAAAATTAACAAGGAAAACTAATCTAAGCAGAGTCTTTAGTCTGGCTTACTGTAGTTGTGTTAGCTGAATGACACAAGAACACTGATTAACCCATTCCTAAATTAGATATGGCTGTTATCCATAGACAGTGTAGATCAAAATCAGCTGACATATCCATGCCATCTGACCAGGATCTGCATCATTCACTATTATAGATTCCTAGGGTTATTTCTGACCAAGATTAGTGTCCAGTATAGATTGAGACCAGATGGCATGTGAGCAGATGCAATAAAACCTGTATATATTGAGTAAAGGGTGAATAATAGGGCGTCCGTGGCTGAGTGGTTATGGTTTCCAACTGAGAATCACTTGCCCTTCACTGCTGTGAGTTCGAGACCTAGGAGGGTCAAGATCTTTCATGTGAGAAAGCTAACCTGCTAGCTTGTGGAAAGTTGGTGGTTCTACTAAAGTGCCTGAGCGAGCCTGAAAATTTTCCAGAGGGGCACCTGGGGTCTTCCTCCACCATGAAAAGCTGGTATGTCCACACCATAATGTCCTCATAAAGAGGCAGGAGAGACATAAAACTGGGAAGTAACAACAACAACAACAAATAAAGGGTGAATAGACAGTAGGGCAAACGGATAATGTTCAAATAATTGTTAAAATAACAGTAATCAGTGTACTCTCTCTAAAGCAATCTGTATGTTTATTCCAGTCACACAATGTAGGTTACAGTGGTCCTGTCCATCCATCACAAATGCCACACTAATATCTTCCTGGGATCAACCTTAATCTGTATAATCACCCAAGTTTCAATACAGAACATCACTTTCCCATTGCTGTAATATAGACTGCATGGCTATATTTTGTCTATATTTTCATGCAAATCTTAAGTCATTTTTCACAATCTCAGAAACCACTTCTACTGGTGCATGGTAACACATAGTTATTACAATTTTATGACGATTACATTAATTTCATCTACTCAATAGCAGCGTTCCTCTTAAATGGTATTGTTAACCTGTCTGGTCTTACTGTGCAACAATCTAATACCAGCAAGATTTATTAGGATTCATAAAGCAAGAACTCATCAGCACAGACACCATTTTCAATATTTATTCCGACCCATCACTTCGCTCTGATTTATTAGAGCTGCTAAACAGCACAAAAAGCTAAAATACTGCACATTGAAATAAAAGCATGAAAATCTGCACAATTGAAGTCTGGACCATTACAAACCACACTGAATATGGATGCATTTCAGAAAAAGCCCTACTTCAGATTTTATGCCGATGTGCTAGCTGATCTGGATCTAAACTGTTAACCCTGGCAATTAAGGTGTACCTATGGAGAAAAGGGTCAAATAATACCACAGAATTATTCTGAAAATGGAAAACCTTGAGCTAGTCCGTAAATTGGATTTAATTTCGCGCATTTACAATAGCATATATAATTCAAATATTTACATAAAATACTATAGCGATTTTCCCCTATTTTGTGACAATGTTAATGTGTCGTTAACGTGCCATTAAAAAGATGTCACATCATTTCTGTTGTTTATATATTATTCCATAATGAAGGTTTTAAACTGCTGGAATGAAAAATATGGTTCAAACGATGACTGGAGAGTACTGGATATGCAGTTTGATGGACATGTATTCAAATTTTTATTCATTCTTTTAATTATCATTAGTTTTTGAATAATGAGATTAAATGAACTCCTGCCCATGATCCTGCGATATATCACTGAAAGCTTTTTATCATTTCGTAAATCAACAGCTACCTCAAGAAATGAATACAAACAGCTGTTTTAATCAGGTGGTTTCTCAATACAGTATGAGTTATTGCATTATTATATTAATTTTTGCTCTTAAAGAAGAATACCATAGTTTCTAATCTCATAGCATTATGAATTTTAAGTAAGCACCATTCGCATAGTTAAAATGTTTTACTAGAATGTTAAGTCTCAAAGAAATTCACTTTTTACTCTTCACTAATCTCAAACAGTGTTTCCAACAAATATTTTCATGTCTTCATTGTAAACTATGTATTATATTTTATAACTGGTAATTTTATGGTAATAAAATATCTTTGAACTAAATCGGAACTTAAAATTCAATTTTATTTTTGCAGTCTATGAGCCAATGCAGTTAAATTGCTTCAGGGAAACCTTCAATCAATTTCTTCCAGTAAATTTTTTAAGTATAATAATTTTTGAGTAACAGTAGGAAGGATCTAAGTGATTCTTTATTTAACCCTTTCCTCTATAGACACACATTTATTGCATGGGCGACATTGTAGATCCAGATCAGCCGGCACATTAAGCCTGATATGGATCTGCACTGTCTGCTTTTTGATTTGTTAGGTTATTTCTGACCAAAATGTGACCGTAGCAGATCCTTTTCAGATGGCACTGATGTGCCAGCTGATCTGTATCTACACTGGTCGCACATGCGTAAAAATGCGTTTATGTGGAGGAAAGGGTTAATATCACTTATAACTTGTATGCTGTCAAGACCCTGGAATTGCTCACAAAATCTTTTTATTCCAATAATGCTTGCAGTAGTCTTTCATATAATTCTAGATTAAATTGCAGAATTTATTTTGATACAGAAAATCCTCAAGAGTATTGTTCAGGCTTAATTATGTCCTACAAATCCCAGGTGTACTAATCAAGTTCTTCATACATTATCTTATTTAATATACAGCTTATTTAATATAACTGACATGTTCTAGAAAAATCATCCTTGTTTATGTATGAATTTATATTCAAGAAAAATTTAGTAGGGCATTACTTACTGAATCTGAGATCTGTACAGGATTAACCCTTTCCTCCATATTTATGCGTTAATGGTGTGGGCAAACAGTGTAGATCCAGATCAGCTGGCACATCTGTGCCATATGATCAGGATCAGCACTATTTGCATTCTGATTTATAAGGTTTATAATTTCTGACCAAAATGTGACCAGTGAATAATAATTTTAGATCTACAGTGGTCACACATGCATAAAAATGTGTAAATAATAGAGGATAGGATTAATGACCAATGTTCTTTCTTAACAGCTCTGTAAAACTATAGGTCGACCAAGCTAAATTGGCGATTGTTACAATTATTTATAGAATGTAAACACGGGTTAAGGCAAATTTACGTGTTAAAAGTACCATTTTGTCTTTTATATCACATCGCCCTGATAGCTCAGTGGTTAACGTGTCCAGCTGTCATAGGCCTAACTTTTTTCGACACGGGTTCGATTCATACTGACACACGGCTTTTAAGGAAATATTTAAGGTTTATATTTTTAAGCATTACTGCAGTCATTTCAATGTGTTATATGTATTTTGCTTCAGTCAATTTTATCGCGGAAATAATAATTGTGTAAAAATATTTTTAAAATGTAAACAAGAAAAAAAACATGTTTCGAACCTACAACCTATAACAGCGTTGCTACCATTGCATTTAAAAGTGTTTAAATGACTGCGTCTTAAACCACTCGGCTAACGGGACAAGTATTGAGAGCTTTACGCTTTGTATTAAACAACGATTAAAATATTATTTCATTGTTTACATGTAACATCAATGTGAACACGCCAATGTAAACATTGCCAAATTACCGTTGTCTAATAATAGTAATTAACAGCCTCAAGAAAAGTAAGATAACAAACAGCAGCTTAACGCAGATAGATCAAGATCAGCTGGCACATCTGTGAGGCCCAATCAGGATCTACAATTTTCATTTTTAGATTCATTAGAATATTTCTGACCAAGTGCAGATCCAGATCATATGCCACACAAACTTTAAACACAACTCATGTAGATGTATTTGGTAAACAGGTCTAAATCCGACTGCATTTTGTACCTTTTTCATATCTACTCCTACATTGAAACAGATGTACATGTCCACTTCATGACAAAATTAAGCCATTTTCAATGATGTTCAGTGCTCTCACTAGATTTGCAAATCAGAGAGAATTTTTGTCATAATTTTACTGAATTATGGAAAGGTTAACAGTCAACAGCATTATTTCCCTATATATTCTATACAAAATGATTTCTCCCATAGCTCATAGAAGGGAGACTTTTCCAAGACCACTTCTCCCAAGTCTCCCTCTAGTGAGAGCCCTGCATGTTATGAATCATCTTCATTTAATAATTATAAAAAGTAGAATGAAAACTCCATAATGTTTGGAAAAATGTTCCCTCAGATATGTTGCTGTCCGAAATCACATAAAATTTTTTTGCAATGGAAATTTTTGATGTTTTTCAATGGTGTACATAGAAATTGAGATTGTTTTAAATAAACAAGATGGTTTTTTTATTTTCCATGTATTTAAAACAGTTCCACTGTCATGAATATATTAGAATCTAGATCATAATATTTCAGAATAAACACCAAATAATCTTCACAGTTTCATTGTAAGTTTGATCTTAATATGATAGAATGTATATTTTCTTGCTTTTGGTACTTTCAAATCTGCAAGAATTGTTCGATTTTTGTAACAGAAGTCTCTCCAAATATTCTCATTTGATCCCTGTGCATTTTCCTACAATATAAGCACAGCACAGCTGTTATTTTTTTCATTTTTAAGATTTTGTTTCCAAAAAACATGAATTCAGTTCCTCAAGATTCACCTTTATGTTAAAAACAAATTTTATGGCAGAAGGTATCATGTATTAATGTTGACGCCAAAACCTGCAGCTACTGATGTGACAATATACAGAAGTGTTTCTCAGTTTGTTTGATCTACTGAAGAATTTTCTTCCAATAATGATTTTTTTTCTAAAACAACTTTGAATTTGGTTCAAATTTTGCACACTAGTGTCTGCAATACTCTTTGTCGATGTGGCACTTGACCAGATGAAAACAATAGATCAAAGGTTAGAGTTCGTCAATGTTCAGTTCAAATGCTATTAATTGTGACTTTATAAGCATTTTCACTCATTCTGTGATATGAAATAAAACAGTTAACCGGAACTGGTTCATAACCGTAAGTGGTTGCAAAACTGTATTATTTTATATAAATATATAATGTTTTATGCAAATCTGCTGCAGAATCGGTTGTATTAAACGTACTGTCAAAAACCTTAACTTCTATGACAAAGTGTTTTGATGCGTTGGACAGCCTTTTAATTTGTACGAAGAATGCAATGCAAACTTTCATGGAATTCTGAATAAGACTCTCTAGAAATCTGCTTCAGTGAGTTTAATATATTTTAATAAGTTCAGCTTTGAAAGGTTCTTTTCCTTATTTAAAGTCTCGTGACAAGGAACTTCTAAACTGAATTCATGTTCTTCACATTTTATAAAGGGGTTGTTTTGTAAAACAAGGCTTGAAATGCTGGGGTGACGATTTCACCAAAGTCACCCAGTATGCAGAACACTTGGTATCTAACATCTCACACTATAAACTCATAAAATAATCCTGTCAATGCTGTATAAAAGGCATCTGGGAAGAATATTCCAATTGTTGATTGTTACGTTTACATAGAAAAAATAGAGGTAGTTTATTAACATGAGATTTCTCTGTGTAGTTAAACCTGTTTTCAGAACATCAAACATCCTAACACAATATGCTGACAGTTACTGTACCCTTTGCTACATAAATACAATAACAGTTAAACTTATCTCAATAAAGCAACACATTTAACTTTTTAATGGATGGCAAGGCAATAGGTGCCAAAGATGAAAATGTAATGTTGAATTATGTAAATTATGTAAAAATAATGTTGGAGTAATAGTTTGTAAATTAAGTTGGAGTATTAATGTGGTGATAGTTTATTAAAATTGTTTGGACAAATAAATCACTAGCTACTGAATAAATATTTTATATCATCAAAGAATTTTTCTTCATACCAACTAGTGCATATAAAAAATGAAAACAAGTGAAAAAGGATTTCTGTCTTCGAAACATAATCCTTTATATAACTAGAATGTTGTGTTCCGCGGAACACATGTGTCGCCTGCATGGAAAAAGTTGAAATGTGGGCCTATGTTTAATCATATATAATAAAAATATTTTTTTTAAGTTGAATTCAATACTACACCACAGAACACATGTGTCATCTAAATTGCATTTAAAAGGGTAATAACTATAATAATGGTGAAACCCAAGTTATCATCTTCAAAAATTGGTTTGTGCACGCAGATGAGTTTTTCCAAGTATTAAGTGAATCGAACAAGTACTTTCCATTTTATAGGCAACACTAAGTTTCATGTTAAAGTTGCATTTGAAAGGGACATAACTCATAAAATATTCAAACAGGAGTTATAATTTTTGTAGTTGTCAATGGCACTGTTTTCATGTTGATGATACAATCAAAGTATTCAATGAATAAGGCAAGTACTTTCAAATTATACACAACATTAAGTTTCATGTGAAATTTGCATTTGAAAAGAAAATAGTCAAACAGGAGTTATGATTCTTGTTACAACCGATGTTGTTGTTGTTCATGAAGATGATATATTCGAAGAGTGAATAGGACAAGTACTTTAAAAGTTATAGGCAACATTAAGTTTCATGTTAAAGTTGTATATTAAAGGGACACAACTCATAAAATAGTCCAGCAGAAGTTATCATTCTTGTTCTTCATAATGGAACAGAGATGATTTATTTCGAATATCAAGTGAATTTTCAAAGTTAAAGTCAACATTCAGTTTCATGTTAAAGTTGCATTTGAAAGGGGCATAACTCAAAATATAATCAAACTGGAGTTAAGAGTCTTTATGTTACCAATGTTGTTGATCATGCTGATAATGTATTCCAAGTATGAAGTGAATAGGACAAGTACTTTCAAAGTTATAGTTAAAATTAAGTTTCATGTTAAAGTTGCATTTGAAAGGGGCATAACTCCAAAATATTGAAACTGGAGTTATCATTCTTGTCGTCACAGATGGCATTGTTCATGCTGATGATATATTCCAAGTATGAAGTGAATAGGACAAGTACTTTCAAAGTTAAGGCAACATTAAGTTTCAGATTAAAGTTGCATTTGAAAGGGGCATAACTCAAAAAATATTGAAACTGGAGTTATCATTCTTGTTGTCACAGATGGCATTGTTCAAGCTGATGATATATTCCAAGTATGAAGTGAATAGGACAAGTACTTTCAAAGTTATAGGCAACATTAAGTTTCGGGTTAAAGTTGCATTTGAAAGGGGCATAACTAAAAAAATTTTGAAACTAAAGTTATCATTCCTGTCATCACAGATGGCATTGTTTGTGCTGATGATATATTCCAAGTATGAAGTGAATAAAACAAGTACTTTCAAAGTTATAGGCAACATTAAGTTTCAGATTAAAGTTGCATTTGAAAGGGGCATAACTCAAAAAATATTGAAACTGGAGTTATCATTCTTGTCGTCACAGATGGCATTGTTCATGCTGATGATATATTCCATGTATGAAGTGAATAGGACAAGTACTTTCAAAGTTATAGGCAACATCAAGTTTCAGATTAAAGTTGCATTTGAAAGGGGCATAACTCAAAAAATATTGAAACTGGAGTTATCATTCTTGTTGTTACAGATGGCATTGTTCATGCTGATGATATATTCCAAGTATGAAGTGAATAGGACAAGTGCTTTCAAAGTTATAGGCAACATTAAGTTTCAGATTAAAGTTGCATTTGAAAGGGGCATAACTCAAAAAATATTGAAACTGGAGTTATCGTTCTTGTTGTTACAGATGGCATTGTTCATGCTGATGATATATTCCAAGTATGAAGTGAATAGGACAAGTACTTTCAAAGTTATAGGCAACATTAAGTTTCAGATTAAAGTTGGGGGACTACCGGACGACGGCACCGACGACGACGACGCCGCCAGACAATAGCATCCCTATGTGTCTACCTGCTATCGCAGGCGACACAAAAAACAGCAGCAAGCACACAATAGTAAGGGGTACTTTGTAAGATACTAATCAGAAAGCATTTGTAAAAGTAACACTGATATGATTAACCCTTTCCTCCATAGATATGCCTTTATTGCATGGGCAAACAGTTTAGATCCATATCAGTGGGCTCATCCGTGTCGTCTGATCAGGATCTAAACTATTCGCTTTTTTGATTCAATGGGTTATTTCTGACCAAAATGCTGATCTGGTTGCACATGCTTAAAAATGCATGTATATAGAGAAAAGGGTTAATAAACAGAAATCATATCAGAAGTGGCAAGCAATTCCAACTGCAAGATATTGCAATCACATAAGATTTGTGATATCCCACCAAACACTACACACCGAAGTAGCACTCAAGACTTACTTTCCAATAATTCTATGTTATTCACCAGTTTCTTTTAAAATTTATTTCAAAAATTGGCCACACATCATTATTAATACACAAGTAAGTTACAGGCAATATACCACTACTTTTAACCCTTTATTCCATATATACGGGCTTTATCTCATTTGCACATCCAAGATATCTATCGGGATATACAAAGCTTGCTTTTTTGTTTATTTGGTTATTTCTGATCAAGATATCACTAGTGACACAGATATGCCAAACTGTTTGAATCTACACTGGTCGCACATGTTTAAAAACACATATAATATGGAGTAAAGGGTTAAAACTGATGGAGAAACCTTTTTCTTGTTTAGCATTTCTAAGCATTAGGGGCTTACCTCTGGGTTCAAGAAGACGTGGCATTCAGACTGCTGCCCATCTCTTCCAGCACGACCTATCTCCTGTACGTAACTCTCAAAGCTCTTTGGCATGTTGTAGTGAATGATTCCTCTCACATCCGACTTGTCCAGCCCCATTCCAAATGCAACAGTTGCCACGACAACTCGCAGCTTACCAGACATGAAGGCATTCTGTACTCGTTTTCTCTGTGCAGCGGACATACCAGCATGATAGCTCTCAGCATCCCATTCAAGTTTTGGACGTGACTTTCCTCTACCTTTAAAACAAGAATATTACTACACTAACTAAAAAGTCTTACTTTGGTGACTTGAGTACACTAATCTGCAACTTCCTTCTGAAATCTAACACATACAAACATTTTAATATTGAATGCTGTAAAGTTGGCAATAATGCATAAAAAATTCCAAACTGCCACATGCCTGTCAGTGAGCAGATATTGTAAATTTGTTTAAATTTTAGCAATTGGTTTGTAACTCCTGAGTAACTGAAGCAATCTGGCTTGTCCTATAACTTAGTTAACCTTTCCTCCATAGACAAACCTTTTTTGCACGGGCAAACAGTGTAGACCAGATCAGCCGGCACATCCGTGCCATCTGATGAGGATCTGCACTGTCCGCTTTTTGATTTGTTAGGTTATTTCTGACCAAAATGTGACCAGTGCAGATCATGATCAGACAGCACGGATGTGCCGGCTTATCTGGATCTACACTGGTCACACATGCATAAAAATGTGTATTTATGGAGGAAAGGCTTAAGGAATTCAGCTGTGCTTCCAATTTCACACAGTGCAGTAACTATGCTATCAATACTCACAAGTGCATAAATGGATCTGCTTCCAACTTCCACACTACAAAACCCATGCTTCCAACTTTAACACAGTACAGTACAATGCCTGTGCAACCAACTTTCATACAGTACAATACCTGTGCTGACAACTATCATACAGTACAGTACCTGTGCTGACAACTATCATACAGTACAATACCTGTGCTGGCAACTTTCATACAGTACAATACCTGTGCTGACAACTTTCATACACTATAATACCTGTGCTGACAACTTTACTACAGTAAAATACCTGTGCTGACAACTTTCATGCAGTACATAACTTGCGCTAACAACTTTCATACAGTACAATACCTATGCTGACAACTTTCATACACTACAATACCTGTGCTGACAACTTTCACACACTACAATACCTGTGCTGACAACTTTCTCTGTAGGGCCCCCAGTGTTCATGCAGGTACGGATGATTGTGGCCACTTTTTCTGTCTGGTCTCTCCTTGTACAGTATATAATGATAGAAGCTAGATTCCCAAACCTTGCACCCTTCAGAAGACCTATTAATGCCTAAAGATTAAAAAATATTTATATGTGATTTAACTTATTTTAAAGTAGTTAATTCAATTTGAAGACAAAACGTACAATAACTATAACTAAAACATCAGTGAAAACAGAAATAATGATAAAAGAGAAAGTTTATGTCCATTATTAAGTCAATCCTTTAATTTATAATATACTATACTTTACCATATATGCACTATATTCTTGAAAACTATAACATAAAATCTAAGTAAACTAGAAATGTGTCCATAGGACACGGATGCCCCCGCTGTGCATCGTTATCAGACACTTAAGTGCAATGATGGGAATAATAGCATTTCAAAGACAGTGCTGTGAGAGTAATTATAAGAATATGCATAAATTTAAAGATCAAGTAAATTATTTGTACTTGCTGCACTGTTGTCTGCTCATAACGGAAATGTCAGTGGAGAAGTTGGTTGTAATGCAATGAAAATATTTTAAACAAACATATATACATATTTGTCTTTTGCAAAGCTTTTATTTCTCCTTCAAAACAATTACATTTGTAAGCATTAAGTTATCATCTTCTATTTAAGGCAAGTGATTAAAAAAAACTAGGGGTAAAGTAAGCTATTAACAATGTAGAATCCCTGATAATAAGACAACTTTTTAAAGAAGGGGTACTGGTGTTATTTTCAGGGTTCAACAGCATACCAATATTATTGTTCACTTACATCAAAATTATGTACTTTATAAGGAACTACAGGCATGGGTACTGTACGCAACACACCGCCTTGTCATGGTGAACATTTGTGCCAAGTTATTTTGAAATCCCTTCATTCATAAAGAAATTTTAGCCCTAACAAAAAAATTATATTTTTAGTAACAGTGACCTTGACCTTGGACCTACAGGCATGGGTATTCTACGCGACACATCGCCTTGTCATGGTGAACATTTGTGCCAAGTTATTTTGAAATCCCTCCGTTCATAACGAAGTTATAGCCCGAAGAAGAAAATTATAATTTTAGTAACAGTGACCTTGATCTTGGACCTACAAGGATGGGTAATGTACCCGACATACCGCCTTGTCATGGTGAACATTTGTGCCAAGTTATTTTGAAATCCCTCCATACATAATAAAGTTATTGCCCGAACAAAAAAATCTATTTTTAGTAACAGTTACCCTGACCTTGGACCTAAAGGCATTGGAATTGTACACAACACACCAACTTGTAATGGTGAACATTTCAACACACCAACTTGTAATGGTGAATATTTGTGCCAGGTTATTTTGAAATCCCTCCATTCATAACAAAGTTATAGCCCAGACAAGACAATTCTATTTTTAGTAACAGTGACCTTGACCTTGGACCTACAGGCATGTGCATGGTACACAACACACTGCCTTGTCATGGTGAACATATGTGCCAAGTTATTTTGAAACCACTTTATTCCTAACGAAGTTACAGCCCAGAAAAAAAACTCTATTTATAGTTACAGTGACCTTGACCTAGGATCTACAGGCATGGGTATTGTACGTGACACACTGTCTTGATATGGTGAACATTTTTATCAAGTTATTTTCAAATCCATTAAGAAATAACAAAGTTATAGCTCGGACAAGAAAATTCTTTTTTAAGTCACAGTGACCTTCACCTTGGACCTACAGGCATGGGTATTTTACGTGACACACTGTCTTGATATGGTGAACTTTTATACCAAGTTATTTTAAAATCAAATAAGAAATAACAAAGTTAAAGTGCGGACATGATGTTTGCAACAAAATTCTATTATTAGTAACAGTGACCTTGACCTGGGACCTACAGGCTTGGGTAATGTACCCGACACACGGCCTTGTCATGGTGAACATTTGTGCCAAGTTATTTTGAAATCCCTCAATTCATAACGAAGTTACAGCCCAGACAAGAAAATTCTATTTTTAACAAGTGACCTTGACCTTGGACCTACATGCATGGGTATTGTATGTGACACACCGTCTTGATATGGTGAACATTTATACCAAGTTATTTTGAAATCCAATAAGGAATGACAAAGTTACAGCCCTAACAAGAAAATTCATTTTTAGTAACAGTGACCTTGACCTTGGACCTACAGGCATGGGTATTGTACGTAACACACCGCCTTGTCATGGTGAACATTTATACCAAGTTATTTTGAAATCCAATAAGAAATAATGAAGTTACGGCCTGGACAAGAAAATTCTATTTTTAGTAACAGTGACCTTGACCTTGGACCTACGGGCATGGGTATTGTAGGCGAAACATCGTCTTGATATGGTGAACATTTATACCAAGTTATTTTGAAATCCAATAAGAAATAACAAAGTTACAGCCCGGACAAGAAAATTCTATTTTTATTAACAGTGACCTTGACCTTGGACCTACGGGCATGTGTATTGTACGCGACACACCGTCTTGATATGGTGAACATTTATACCAAGTTATTTTAAAATCCAATAAGAAATAACAAAGTTTCAGAGCGGACACGATTTTCGAACATACACACACACAAACTGACACACTGACATACTGACACACACACGGACAGGGTGAACACTATATGCCCTTCCGCCATTTCATGGCGGGGGCATAAAAAGGGGCATAGTTTGAAATATACTTTTAGGAGGGTTATGGGTCTTGTTGGTATGATGTACATTATAATGGTGAATACATATTCCATGTTCCTTGTTTAACTCTTTCTTCCATATATATACATTTTTAAGCATGTGCGACCAGTGAAGATCCAGATCAGCCGGAACATCAGTGCCATCTGATCAGGATCTGCACTTGTGGCATTTTGGTCAGAAATAATGTACAGAATAAAAAAGCAAACAGTGCAGATCCTGATCAGATGGCATGGATGTGCCTATGGACTGGAAAGGGTTAATTCTTTATTTTATAGTTAAAGTTATCTATGAAGTGAATAAAAACTTTCACTGACACCAATGCCAATGCCTGCCAGTCAAGCTAAAATGTATGTCTGACAAAAAAGGAATGAAAGGATATATTTCTTGTAAATAATGGTTTTTATAAGGTTAACATTTGGAGATGCCTGATGGCATAATGGAGTTAATCAGAATTACAGAGATATGACACATTGATGCTCATGGAACCTGATACAATTTGTGGGACTTTTCGTCTGATAATTATCTAAGCCACCTGGGGCTATAACCAGTGTCAACACAAATCATATAAGCTACAAGCTATGTATCTGTTGTTGTAATGAAAGTTTTTGTTGATTATTTATTATACTATGTTTTACTTTATTTGTTCATTGCAGTTTATTTGTTCAATTAATTACTAATGCATATGAATTCAGCAACCATAGAACTATTAATTGTGCGAGGCTGCACAGCATTTTGGGCACTGACATGTTCTTGGTATTATCAACAGCCTTTTCCTCTTGCTATACTTTGATATTAACTTCACCACATCTAACAGCAACATTTTACTTCTTTATATTCAACTAGAGCTATCACTGAAGGTGATTAATACCCCCGCAATACTGCTTTGTCAGAGTATACAGAAATGATGTTTGCATCTTTCATGGGTGAAAGTTGAAAAATAATTGAAATCCTGAAAATTTGTTGCAAAAGTTGTGTTTAAAAATAGCGACTTGGGTTTTCACCGGATGTAAACAAAACCGTAAAAGTAGTTGACGTCACAAGGTTTTGTTGAATCGTGCTCCCCTTCTAAAAAATAATGGACTGATCCAAATGAAAAAAAAATATGTCATGCAAATCTAATCACGAACGTATGTTAAAAGTTTGAAAACTGGAGAAGTAGTTTGTGTCATAAGATTTTGTTAAATAATGCTCCCCTCCAACCAAAATGGACTGATCCATAAAAAATATGTCACTAACATGCGCACTTCATGCAGAACATATGATTTCAGTTTCAAGTCGATATCTTGAAAACTGTAGAAGTTTGCATAACACAATTGTGTTAAATCATGTCCCCTGCAAAAAAGAATGGACTGATCCACACAAAAATTATGTCATGCACATCTACACTTCAGGCCGAACATATGTTTAAAGTTTCAAGTCAATATCTTAAAAACTGTAGAAGTAGTTCGTGTCACAAGATTTTGTTGAATCATACTCCCCTGCTAAAAAATAATGGACTGATCCACATGAAACAAAGTATGTCATGGAAATCTACTCACAAACTTATGTTTAAAGTTTGAAAACTGGAGAAGTAGTTTGCATCATAAGATTTTAAATAAAAGATTTTGTTAAATAATGCTCACCTGCAAAAAATAATGGACTGATCCACACAAAAATATGTTGCTGACATACACACTTCATGCAGATTATACAATTTTGGTTTCAAGTCGATATCTTGAAAAGTGTAGTTTGCATAACACGATTTTGTTAAATCATGTCCCCTGCAAAAAATAATGGACTGATCCACACGAAAAATATGTCACGCACATCTACACTTCATGCCTAACATATGTATCTAGTTTCAAGTCAATATCTTAAAAACTGTAGAAGTAGTTCGCGTCACAAGATTTTGTTAAATCATGCTCCCCTCCGAAAAATAATGGACTGAACCAAATGAAACAAAAAAAAGTTTGCGCAAATGTACTCACAAACATATGTTTAAAGTTTCAAGTCGATATCTTTAAAACTGTTGACGTAGTAAGTGTAGAAGTTTGCATAACACGATTTTGTTAAATCATGTCCCTGCAAAAAATAATGGACTGATCCACACGAAAAATATGTCACGCACATCTACACTTCATGCCGAACAAATGTATTTAGTTTCAAGTCAATATCTTAAAAACTGTAGAAGTAGTTCGCATCACAAGATTTAGAAGTTTGCATAACACGATTTTGTTAAATCATCAAGTCCCCTGCAAAAAATAATGGACTGATCCACACGAAAAATATGTCACGCACATCTACACTTCATGCCGAACATGTGTATCAAGTTTCAAGTCAATATCTTTAAAACTGTAGAAGTAGTTCGCGTCACAAGATTTTGTTAAATCGTGCTCCCCTCCGAAAAATAATGGACTGATCCGCATGAGAAAAAAAATAGTTTGCACAAATGTACTCACAAACATATGTTTAAAGTTTCAAGTCGATATCTTGAAAACTGTTGACGCTGTAAGTGCCACAGAAAGACCGGGTCAACGAACCAACGAACCAACCGGATGATGACTCCTATATACCCCCTATACTTCGTATGCGGGGGTATAATAAAAATTGTACAACAGGTTGAAAATTAACCCTTTACTCTTTATAAACCAGTTTTATCACATGTGTAACCAGTGAAGATCCATTTGTGCAGGCTGATAAGGATCTAGACTTTTCACTTTTTGACTCTGTAGGTTATTTTTGATATTTTTGCAGGCAGTGAAGATCCAAATCAGATGGCCAAGATTTGCTAGCTTATCTGGATCTATGCTGGTTGCTCGTGATAGGCATATCTAAGGGTTTACTAGTACATATTATATTTAGCAAATTTTGCATATTCAAAAAATATGTTATCAAAATAAAATTAATCAACACTTCATTATCAACTGGGATATTTTTACTTGCTTCCTTTGGGCAACAAATAATTCTCAAATTTTGCTCGAAGGTGAACAGATCTATCAGAGTTGGCAATTGTTCTTGATTCCACTCAAAGATCAATATTTACACTCAATGTGCACTTTGCTATGATAAACAGCATTTCTTCAGGCTGTTTCCATTTTGCACTTGAAAACATTTGGTCCGTGCTACTGAAAAACATTTGGTCCATGCCAGACTACAACAAAAGCCACAAACTATTGGACTGTGCACAATTTTTTATCCCGAGAAGTCAACAAGCATAAAAGTTTTACTAAGAACTGCTTGAAAAGAGCATGCTGTCATTTGCTTTCTTCTGCCTGTTTCCATTTCACACTGGAAAACATTTGGTCTGGGCATTGGCTACAGTAAAAGCCACAAATAAGCTATTGGACTGTGCACAATTTCATCTTGTGTGGTCAACAAGCATACCAGCTTTACTACGAATTGCTCTGAAAAAAGCATGCTGTCTTTCACTTTGTTGTCAATGTGGTTGTTTCAATAGCCATTCAAAATGTCGAGGTACCACACTTTCACCTCACATTTTTGGCAAGAATTGAGAATATTTATGAGAGTAAATATAAGAACTGAATCAGTGTAATAATAATGAGTCTGTGCTCAAATTTAACCAATTAGAGAATGAAAATTCAACCAATCTGAGAATGGAAACAAGTCTCAAATCTTAAGCTTCCAATTGGTCAGTTCCGAGTTAGTGCTCAAATTCAACCAATCAGAGAATAGAAATTTAACCAATCAGAGAATAGACATCCAACCAATCTGAGAATGGTATCTAGTCTTAAATTTTAAGCTTCCTATTGTTCAGATTAGAGTCAGTGCTAAATTTCAACTATTCAGATTGCTGAGATCTGTGACTGGGAATAGAAAATGGACAAGGAGCAGTGAATATCTGACCTGATCCTTGTCCTCATCCCTCGACACAGACAGTATGAGGTTAGCTGGTATAGGAGATCCTCTCACTGTTGCCTTCCGGAAGTCTGAGATCCCCAGGTGCCGGGCAACATCCGAGGCTGTGGACAGGGTGGCCGTAGCTGTCAGGCCAAGAAAACATCGCACACCAAGCTTCTCTTGCAGTACCTTGTAAATACAATATTAACATTAAATACCACTATTCTCCATAAATACAACTTTATGGCTTGGACAAACAGAGATCCAGATCTGCTGGCACATCCATGCTGTCGAATTAGAATCTGCACTGTTTATTAATAAAGGTTTTTATTGCATGCGCAAACAGTGTAGATACAGATCAGCTGGCACATCAATGCCTTCAAAAAAGGATCTACACTGTTCGCTTTTTGGTCAGAAATACCCTAATGAATCAAATAGGGAAGCTTTTAAAACCTTATCAGACATCACAAAATTGTCAACTTAGTGCAATAATGGTATAACTCATTATTTTAATAGAACGTATACCATTTTGCATTAAATTGAAAAAATGTGGAAAACAGTCGTATCTCCGATGGAGTAAAGTGTTCAGACTGCAACAGATGTTCTGGCAGGAACACACCGATTAGCAGCGATAACTATCCTCGTATTCTACCTATTTCATAAGTACCTGTTGCAAAATCTGTAAGAATTACATAAAATCTAAACTTCAATTTAAGGAAGTCTCAAAATATCATTCTAGTGCATTATTAATTGATTGTTAATCATCAAATTAAATGAGATTTCTTATTTTCAAAGTCTTTGTTTAGTTATCATTAACTCCATGTTTAACCCTTTCCTCCATAAATACACCTTTATTGCATGGGCGAACAGTTTAAATCCAGATCAGCCAGCACAACCCTGCTGTCTGATCAGGATCTAAACTGTTCGCTTTTTGATTCATAACTTAAAGGTTATTTCTGACCAAAATGCGACAAGTGCAGATCCTGATCAGATGGCACGAATGTGCCGGCTGATCTTCATCTACACTGGTCACACATGCATAAAAATGTGTACATATGGAGTAAAGGGTAAAGGCATGTGCAACCAGTGTACAGATGCCAGCTGATCTGGGTCTGCACACTTTCACTTATGCAACGCAGTGGCGATGTAGCTATGGAGTAGTGGGGTAAACAGTAAACCTTGTTTCAAATAACATGAAAAAGCATTCAGACTCTTATTGCACTTAACCTGGGGGCTAGTTGGCGTGGGCAGTAATATGCATTTCCATTACTGTCCATGAACAGTCTCAATCAAACCGAGCCTGCAATATTTTCATATTTGTCCTGTTCAATGGCTTTCAAAGTTTCCCTTTCATCTATTTCAAAACAAAATGAAACTTTGACCTATTGATTATGGTTTCATCATGGCCCTTTTGTAAAAGCAATATAATAAAGTTTAAAAAATAACATTTAGTATGAACTGTTTTCTTTGAAGATCAACTTCAGCACATGTCTATATGTAAAAAGACTTTTTCCATGACTGTTGGACAACATGGGAAATCTGATATTCAAAAAAAAAAGAAAGATCTTTTGGTGTAAAGACAAATTTTACATTTGTAACCTTTCATATTGTAACTTTTCTTTCAGAAGCCAAAATTTTAAGTAACAGAGTAGCATCACTCCAAGAAATTTGACCCTGAACTAATGATTTTGGCATTATCTTGACCCTGTAGTCATAAGCAACATAATTCTAAAGTTTGGCTAAGAAATATCAAGAAATTGCAAAGTTATAACCAACATTAAATTTCCATGACAGACATACTCACAAATGAACAAAGTGATTTCCATTTATCGCCTTTTTCTTCCAGAGGGCAAAACAATGATGCAAATTTGAATGATTACTGATTGCATGGTGAACATATTTTCTTATGCTGTTACACTATCTTACAATGAGCTACTTGTACCCCAGAAATTCAACATTTCCTGTCTTTCATAAAATCTCCAAGACCTACCAATAATGTTTTTACAAAAGATATAAGTATCATTGCCAACAATGTTTAAGAATATATTAAAAGAAACAGGTATCTGGTTTTCCTCAAACTCAAAGGGAGGTAATCATTGAACTATCAATGAATAACGATTTCTATTGCCATTGTAAACTTTGTGCTTTCACAACAAAGGATTTTTTTTCCTAATTTTATCTCTCCAGTAACAGTTGTGAAAAGAAGATACAAAAGAAAATCCTTTTTTTAAATGCTGCTTCATTCACTGATCAAAGGAAGCAGTGTATTAGAGCATTATGATGCAGACAAAAGTGTGCAATTCATGATTGATCAGCTGTTAGGATGGTGTTTTACCACCCACTGAATGCAGGATATAATGAGTTATATAATTATACTTGTACACTCAAAATATGTGTATCTATTTAAAAACTTTGTTAGACCATCTGCCAAAACATTTTTCATTTTTTGCAAAAATGCGCTATAAATACAGCCATTTATAACAAACTTAACAAAGATAAAAGAATTAATTTAATACAATATATGTACAAATAAAACAAAATTATAAATTTCTTTAAGTTCTTGTGTTACTTATAACTCTTTACTCCATATATATATATATATATATATATATATATATATATATCTACTTACGGCATTAGGGTGACCATATATAATTTAGAGCATAAAGGGGACATTTTGTATATTTTATATTTTTTAGGTTAAATTGTTTTTCTATTGATTATCCAGTAGTAGAATGATCATTTATCATGTGTATAAGGTTAGCACTTATTAACTTAACAAATAAAAAATATACATAATTTTTGGTCCCCTTAATATTTTGTAATTATGTTGTAGGTTTTATGGAGACCAGCGTATATATATTATGATCTTTCCTACATTAAGGTGCCCATCCATTTTTTATAGCATTAGGGTGACAATTTATATATTTCTTTCTTTTGACATTTAAAGTTTATGTAACCTATAATTTGTTTATTATTATTCATTTTCTCTGTAGATACTTCTTTTTTATCACATGGGAGAACAGTGTAGATCTAGATCAAATGGCATGAACGTGCTGCCTGATCTGGATCTACACTAAGCGATAGAACCCATATATATGGAGTAACAGTAAGACAAAAATATTTAATATTCCAAAACAAAGAAAAGTCGAAGTACTACAGTACTGTGAACGTTTAAAGTTACAAATTTTGCGTCTATCGTGTGTCCGTCTAACGTCTATACAGTAGTGCGTCCGTTTATCGTGTATCGTGCGTCCGTCTATCGTGCATCGTGCCTCTAATCGTTCAACGTGCATCGTGTAACGTGCATCCTTTTGTCTCATAACATTCATTAATCATTCATCGAATATTTTGGTAGCATTCTCAAATTTTTCGAAATCTCTTACACGAAATTTATCGATCTGAAGTACCGGTATGTATATACACAGTGTGTAACAGTCTACGTTGTTAAGGTTTGGATTTTAGACCACTCCTTTCAACATGAACAACAACAAATAAAAACAAACACGGAAGTGAAAATGTTTAGATAAAATCGTAGATATTTTAGCGGAAAATAAATGCTGGAAATTGTTAATTTGGCATCGTTGTTAAGAAAATCTTCCTCTTTTAACTATGGCGCTGTTGTCTTATATCTTAAGCTGAAATGGAACTGGATTAGAGGATGAACTGAAAAACTGGAAAAGATTTGACAGATAGGAAATTTCCTGGCACAGTGTTTATGAATTATTTGGTGCCTTGTATATTAAATCAAGGCATCTTATATAGCTATGCAGTGAAGCCAGTGATAATCATCTGGATTAACAAACAAACTGAAGTATCACAGTGGCGGATCCAGGGGGTTCGGACGAACTATTCAAAGACAAAAAGTAATGAACACGAGCTCAACTGCTAGACTAATTTCTGAAGTAGAGTCTTGCACAAATCAATAGGAAATAAAAAAAATCCTCTAAAATATGCCCGGCGTGCCAATGTGTTCCAGGATTTTTGTACCAAAATCTTTACACATTAGTATTTGCGTTAATGGTCAGTGCTTCAGTAGGGAAAGAATTTCACGCTGTTCATGAAAATGAAGCATTCAAAAGTTAAAAAAAAACGCACCGTTTTTCCAAATTATTTCTAACAAAAAACGATATTACTTGATTATGAGACTTCTTATACACTAATTCAACATTGTTTGTAGATTTTAAATGTACGAAAACACGATATTTTATTATTCTGACAAATTTTGACAGGACTGTGATGGAAGCTAGCGGATTATTCGCAGAGTTCTTTTTCCTAGAGAGGAAGGTTCTTAATATTCTATGGTAGTTAAGCTGTTTAAAATACATAAAAAACTCAAGTAACACTCTAATTTCTTTACTTCAAAAAAGATTGTCTATGTCAACGTATAATTTTGGACATTAAAAGAAATAGGATGTTGTTTTTTCTCCATACACGGTGTTTACTTTACTTTTACATTAAAGCCATCACTTTTAACAGTTGACTTTGAACTCGTCACATTAACGCTATGAGTGAGTAGCTCAAAACCTGCTATAAAATTCCCCCAAAATACCTCAGGATACAGGACTTGGAATATAAATTTTGAAAATTTTCTGGGAAAGCAGGCCCACGGACCCCCTTACATAAGTTAGGACTCTTAAAATTCATTGGGGATTTTTACAAACATTTTTCATTGAGAACCCTGGAAGTGTCCGAAGGACGGATGTTTTAGCTCAGTTGCAAATTGACGCTGTTAAAATTACGACTCGCTGAGTTGAACCCCCCTTGCTGAATTCCTGGATCCGCCCCTGTATCAAGTGCTGTGTGTCCTTTGGATTAGTTTCGAACCGTAGTTACCCACTACACAGGTGGAAAATGTGTCTTGACAATTAAAAAAAAAGAAGGTATATTAAATAAATGAAGCAATTTGATTTTTCCAAGACTCTGTCTCATAGGATTCTTGTCCCCAAATCATCATATCAAACAGATATTCCCATTATTTGATAAACTGGAGGAAAACTTTTCAAACACGTCTTGTTGTAACAAATGTTTTTTTGTACTGGTAACATAATTTCTACAAAATGCATTTTGCAAAATGCATTCCAAGATATACACGAAGAGTTATCCAAGTAAGTTTATATGTAAATATTATATAATACATACCAGTATCTGTTTTCTCCTCTCCTTATTTTTTAAAATATTATTTTACAGGTTTTTATGAATAAAAACATGCTGATTACATTAACTGGGGCCAAAATCTTACAAAAAATGACAAAAATCTTACCTGGGATATTAAACACAACTAAATGGGAAAAACACTTCCAAATGACTTGTCGCAACAAACTTTTTATCATAATAAAATGATTTTGACAAATATTTTTCAGGCAAAATGCTATATAGTTATTTGGTTTCTTGACAGGGTGTGTGAGGATATATAGCCGGTCTTGATGTCATATTACCCGAGCCGCAGACGAGGGATAATAAGACATCCAGACCGGCAATATATCCTCTCATACCCTTTTGTGGCGTCCATTATGAAACTGATTATTGTAATACCATGCTTTCTTTTCCTCTCTACTTTTTGGCTGTGTGGGGAGGCTGTGTATGCTGCATGTGGCCATTCCTGATATGCATATTTCATTTTTTTTAAGAAATCAAATAATTGTTTTATTATACTGCAAATCATTTTTCAGACAAAACATAACTAGAAAACATTGATTTTTCATTTATTTCATAATTTTATCTCGAACAACACATTTCCCCATTGAGAACCTAAAAAATTGCCTGTATGACGTCACTAATTTACCTATGTGGCATCACATCACTATGTGACAGCCCGCACATCCATTCTGCCTGATCAGGATCTGCACTGTTTGCTGTTTGATTCCTTTTGTTATTTCTGACAAAAGTGACCATTGCAGACCCTGATCAGACAGCAGGGAAGTGCCGGCTGATCTGGATCTACACTGGTCGCACATGCGTAAAAATGCATATATATGGAGGAATAGGTAAAAATTTGATGTCAGTTTCTTTTCTACTAAAACTATTTGTGTTAAAGTTCTAGTGGCCCCTTACTGTACATTGCATATCTGCAAAACGATACAACAAAACTCACTCGTGATGATGATGTTGATGGTAATGTTTCGTTCTGCAGCAAACGAAGATAATGGCAACAATGTTTAGAATTGTGTGATTTATACGGTCAGACATTTTATTGCTAATTTGCACAAACATATATGTCACATGTGGACAGGTGTGATTAATGCGGCTAAATATGTCACAGGCGTGTGACATATATGTTTTGTGACATATAAGGTCTAACATTGGTAATACATGTACATGTTACTTCTAACAATGGTTAATACATGTACATGTTCCTATTTAGGATAAATGCTCACAGAGGGTATTTGTTGAAGGTCACCTAAGTAGGAGGGTTTTCGTTTCGTAGCACATTTTACTCGCAAGGTGTGACAGATGTGTTATTTAGGGGTCACAAACATTGCAAATAGCGAAAACTGGTTAACATTTCAAAAATGAATTATGGGGTAAATACTTATTATGGGGTAAATACTTATTGCCACCTAGTTTTTAGTGAAGAAGAATGTATTAAGCTAAGGATGTAGTTAATGTTTGTAAGCTCAATTTAGTCTAATTCATGTTCTAATTACCAAGCACATAGTTACTAAAACAAAAGAAAAACCGGTTGCATGGGACTCTGAAATTCATGGACAGTATACCAAAGCAACTCATACCTGAAACAAGTATATGCTTAACTGGTCTACAATGTTTAGTGCCAATTCCTCAAAATAATGTTAGTGTTTTCAAGAAATTCCAAGGAAAACTTACTTCCGGGTTCTACTTTCGATTTGATTGTAATTGACAAACAAGTATACTTCTGACTTTTGTGAAATTGTAACTCCCTTTAACTTAATCCTTTACTCTAGATATATGCCTTTTATTGTTTGGTTTAGCAAATTAGATCCAGAACCACTGGCACGTTTGCCATCTGATCTGGATCTACAATAGTTGCCTCTTGGTAAGAAAAAAAAGAGCACCTTGAAGCAGGGCGTCATACGCCCAAATGGTTATATCAGAGGATTTGAGCAAAGATCTGATAAGAAGGCATGTATGTGCCAGATGATCTGAATCTTAAGCTTTTTGCCCATGTGATACAAGCTTATGGAGTAAAGGGCTAATGTTATCACAACTGTTTTTTGCTAGTGAATGCATGGATGGAAAGTATTAATTGCAAAACATTCTTGTTATTGTATTTAAAAAACTTCAAAAGAACACCAATTACCATCAATATCATTTATTGAAAACATATAACTTGTATATGCATTTTAGTAATGTCTGTGGTAATGCTTCATAAAACATGTTCCATTTCCAATACTTTCAAGATCACCTAGCTATTTAATATAAAAGAACCTTAAATGCTTTACAAAACACAATTTTATAAATCTTTCTAGAGCATAACCCTTTCACAGAACATAACCCTTTCCTATACAGTTACACCTTTATTGCTAGGGCAAACAGTTTAGATCCAGATCAGCCGGCACATCCGTGCCATCTGATCAGGATCTGCACTGGTCGCTTATTGATTCATTAGGTTATTTCTGGCCAAAATGCGACCAGTGCAGATCCTGATCAGACGGCACGGTCGCACATGCATAATATATATCCAGGAAAGGGATAATTTGATCTAATTGTAAAAGGCAAAGCTTATGTTAGACATTTATCCAAACCAAAGGTAAAACTCTTTTTTCCTAACATGAATTGACAGTTTTATTTTACAACAGTCAAACCTTGTCATAACAAGAGCTGTCAGAGGAGACAGCATGCTCGACTATTCGAATCATTTGAAACAAATGCAATTTGAAGATTAAAACAATAACAACTATGGCCATATATTGGTGTGAAATCAGGAAAAATATTAACAAGTGAATGGTAAGGGAGAAATTCATTTCAAATAACAGAAATAATTCCTTAATGTACCATAAATATTAAACTGAATAGGGGAATAACTATGAAATATTTCTGAATTTGTTAGAAAACATGTTAGTAATTTTTTATGAGAGACATTTACTTTTAGTCAAATATCAATCACTTCAGTAATGTTAAAGAAAAGAACTGAAATGAAAATATAATGGAAGTTTGAAGTTGATACCTTAAGTATTTTGTGCAAAGTTATCGATGAGGTGCACTTAAGTGAAAATATAAGTGAAACTAGAAATGTGTCCATAGGACACAGATGCCCCTGCTATGCATCATTTTCAGACACTCAAGTGAAATGATGGGAATAATAGCATTTCAACGACAGTGATGTTGGAGGAATTATAAGAATATGCATAAACTTGAAGATAAGTAAATTATTTGTATTTGTGGCACTGTTGTCTTCACATTACGGAAATGTCTGCGAAGAAGTTGGTGGTAATGCAATGCAATGTCATAGCGAACATTTGTGCCAAGTTATTTTGAAATTCCTTCATTCATAAAAGAGTTATAGCCTGAACAAGTAAATTCAATTTAAGTAACTGTGACCTTGACCTTGGACTTACAGGCATGGGTAATGTACGCAACACACCGCCTTGTCATGGTGAACATTTGTGCCAAGTTATTTTGAAAACCCTCCATTTATAAAAAAGTTACAGCCTGGACAAGAAAATGCTATTTTTAGTAACAGTGACCTTGACCTTGGATCTACAGGCATGGGTATTGTGCAGACACACCGCCTTGTCATGGTGAACATTTGTGGCAAGTTATTTTGAAATCCCTCCATTCATAACAAAGTAACAGCCTGGACAAGAAAATTCTATTTTTAGTAACAGTGACCTTGACCTTCGACTTACAGGCATGGGCTTGTACTTGACACACCATCTTGATATGGTGAACAATTATACCAAGTTATTTAAAAATCCAATAAGAAATAACTAAGTTAGAGCGGACAAGATTTTGCAAGAAAATTCTATTTTTAGTAACAGTGACCTTGACCTTGGACCTACAGGCATGGGTATTGAACGCGACACACCGCATTGTCATGGTGAACATTTGTGCCAAGTTATTTTGAAATCCCTCCATTCAAAACGAAGTTAAGGGCCAAGTGTATATTTTGCTTAACACTAAATGTAAGTGAAAAAGGGGCATAATTTGAAAAATATTGGAAGCAGGGTTATGGGTCTTGTTGGTTATGATGTAGATTTTGGTGGTGAAAATATATTTCAAGTTTCAAGGCAATATCTCAAGTAGTTTTAAAGTTATGGGCAAAATGCATATTTTGCTTAACACAAAATATAAGAAAAAAGGGGCATAACTTGAAATATATTGACAGCAGAGTTATGGGTCTTGTTGGTAATGATGTAGAATTTGATGGTGAATATATATTCCAAATTACAAGTTGATATCTCAAGTAGTTTATAAGTTATGGACCAAAGTGCATATTTTCCTTAACGCAAAATTTAAGTGAAAAAGGGGCATAACTTGAAAAATATTTGTAGCAGAGTTATGGGTCTTGTTGGTAATGATGTAGAATTTGATGGTGAATATATATTCCAAGTTTCAAGTTGATATCATAAGTAGTTTTCAAGTTATGGACCAAAGTGCATATTTTGTTTAACGGACGCCGACGCCGACGCAGACGCCGACACCGGGGCGAGTAGGATAGCTCCCCTATTCTTCGAATAGTCGAGCTAAAAAACCTACTCATAAAGACTATTTTTAATGCTTTCCTGTCAATTATAGAAATTTCTCTCTTGAAAATATAAATTCTGGACCTCACTGGTGAAATATATTTCTACCTTACACTTATGAAAATAAATATCCTCTATTTCTCATAATTTGTTAAAAGTGACCATTTTACCCTTTCCTCCATAGACACACCTTTAATGCATGGACAAACAGTGATCAAGATCAGCCGGCACATCTGTGCTGTATGATCAGGATCTGCACTGTTCACTTCATTCCTGAGGTTATTTCTGACCATAATGTGTCGAGTGCAGATCCTGATCAGATGGCATGGATGAGCTGGCTGATCTGGATCTACACTGGTCACACATGCATAAAAATGTGTATATAAGGAGGAAAGGGTTAATAGATTCTTAGCAAACAAAGCGTTCTTGTAACAACAAATGATAACGTTCATGTATGTAATAAAAATAAAATAAATAAATACAATAATCACCCCAAAATATTCACTGTTTGTACTATGTACACCATGAACACTGAAATGCCACAAAGTACTTGGTGTATTTAATTTGGTAAAAGGAACACACACAAAACTTGTAGTTTATTTCACAAGCTAATAACTATGCACAAAGGCAAATCACAAAAGGTTACATGCATAAACCAAGAGGAACTTTTCATCACCAATACAGTTAATTCTGATGATGTATTTTAAACATGTCATGAAATCAACCAAGGAATTATCAAACCATTTTGTATAGCTTACTAATTAGTTATATATTGAAGGCCATAACAAAGCAATTAAGTGTTGCTTAAAAAAATTGAAATTAAAACCCTTTGTTGCTAATACTTTTACTTCAAATCTTACCAGTTTTATCAATTCTATGAGCAGTCTAGTTCCAGATCAGCTGTAACAAATCTGCCATTTGATCTGGATCTACACTTATTGCTTTTCTGTCATAAGTAACTAATAAATGTAAAAGTGAACAATGTAGATCCTGATCAGATGCCAAGGATCTGGCTCTACACTGTTTGTGAATTGGATGACAGACATATCCCTTATAGCTTAGGGTTAATTTTAGCTTAATGATAAAAATAACATCAAGTACTGTTTTTAAAATAATACAACATTAATTAATATGTTATGGTGTAATAATAAACATTAACAAATGCAAAGTGAAAAATGACACACTTTATTTTCATATTCACCATCAAAGCTGTTTACTTATTATGAAAATAAAGTAACTTGTTGTACAACTGGACATAAATATGCACAAATCTTCAATAATATTTTCTGAAAGAACATCACATCATAATTATGAACACACAATTTGTTAAGTGCTAGAATACTTGGATTAAAACGAGTTTCTAGTTTATGCATTTAGTTTTTTATGTTTATTTTCCAAGGTAATGTTTTAAAAATCAAACTTCAAATATGAATTTGAACAATGGTCGTTTAAATTAGTGTTAAACTATTTATTCCATAAGGCTTTTATCCATAAAACATTGCAGATATGGATCTGCCAGCACATTCTAGCCATCTGATCATAATCTTCAATCAGAATCTACACAGTTAAATTTTGATTTATAAGGTTATGTCTGATCAAGATGCAACTAGTATAGATTTAGATTAGATGACACAGATGAGCCAGGTGATCTGGATCTATACTGTGGCACATGCCACATAATCCGTACATATGGAGTAATTGGTTAACATACAAACTTGAAACACTTTAATGGGGCGCATCACAAGACAAGTTACATTAGGACAGTAAAAAGCAATTCTTAAAATGACATCATAAAGTTTAGCAAATGACATTTTTTTGCAGTTCACAGAAAAAATACTGTTATGTTGTTGAAATGTGTAACAGTATCTCCAATAAGTAATGAGAAAATAACAGATAACTGCAAGTTCTTACCAGATAGGGTTACAACTAAAATGTCAAAAAAATACCAAAGAGACCTTTCCTGTTGTGTGCCCCCAAATCATTACAGAAACTGCAGTACTGTGAATGTACAATTTGACAAATAATACAGACCATAGATATTTCCAATTGTCCAACTGCACAACAAATGTAAAACAATAGGCAAATTAATTACATTTAATATATAGAAAATTTAAAACAAGGTAGGGTCTGTTTTCAGAAAACATTTAGTTCTTAAGATCATCGTGTAAAAAACTTTTTGGTGCCAGAATTTAAACATAAAAACAATATAATTATAAGTAAAATAAAAAGGCAGTTGTGGTTATGGAAATAGTCATCTTCATGGTGTCAGGGTCGTGACCATGCTTTGTTGAGTGTTTAAACATTCATGAAATGTTACTGATGCCATCTGATCTGGATTAATACTGCCTGCTTCTTGGTCAGAAATGACCCAATAAATATAAAATGGTGTAGATTCTGATCAGACAGCAATACACTCACTGTTAACCCCGAGGATAACAGCCATATCCCTTGTAGTAGCAGGTTACAGCTATTGTTCAACATTAACCGAATTTCCTGCATTTAAGCTTTCCAATTACTCCCTATTTTTTTTCAACTTTTGAGGTCATTCTGTGCTTAGAATGATGTGTTAGAAGCTTTAGTAATTAACTGAAATGTTTATTAGTATTGAAATGCTTATTACACTTTATAATACATGTTATTTTTGAAGAACTTCAATTTTTTAAAAAGGAGATGTTTTCCATTATCTTTACCAAAATATATCACATAAAATAATTCACAAATAAATTTTAAAAAATAAATCAATACTTAATGAACCATAGCATTAATACAAAAATATTTTTACTCCATGGGACATGGCTGTTACCTCCTGGCACAGTGTAGATCCAGATCTGCCTGCACACTGGCCATCAAAATCAGATAAAATAAAATATTGAGGAGTGTGTATTTATTAGATGACATATGAAAAATTTATTCCATTGCGTTTCATGCAGTTCTGCCATTTATATTATTTTTTAAAAAGTCACAGGAAGCAGCATTTTCTTGGTGGAAACTCCATTCACTTGAGTTTATTGTCATTGCCAGTATTTTCCTGGTTGCTTTCGAGCGAAGTGTTTTGCTCTCATTAAATAGTGTTATTCTTGTTTTTCTTTATTGCTCCTCTCTCTTCAATCCTTGCAGATACCGAAGCTTGTGTATGTCCAGAAATTAAAGGATCTCTTGTTTACCTTAAAATACAGTAATGAATTATACAATTTGTGATAACAGGGAACAATTAAATCCTAAGCTTGCACAGAAGTGAATGTCTGCCTTTGTTATATCTTTTATGAAATATATATATATTTAACTATAATTGCATTTCAATAACAATTGCAAGCAGCAATTATTTGAAAAAAAAAAACAACAGCAAAACAGTCCATCAGGATTATCAAATAAAGCTTTAGCTAGTTTATGAAGTCAAATCAAAATTAATTAAATGAGCTATATTAATAATACCACTAATATAGCTCATTTAATTAACTTTGACTTGAAAGTCAATGCTGCTTATAACTATCAAATTGACTGCCTTACTGACAGAAAAAGCTTTGACCAATTATCTGCATAATACCAAGCAAAAATCCTGGTGGCCCAGTGGGCTACCAAGTAATTTCAGGATTTGTCGTGCCCTGCACACTTCAACTATTTATTTACTTAACAAACCATAATTTCTTATGGTACATAGTGTGATATATTACTTTTAGAGGTGCAGCAATAGAAAAGCTGCTAACAATTTATTGGACTGTGCACAATGTTTTGGCATGTGACGTTGATAAGCACTCATATTTTGCAATGAGTTGCTGCTAAAATGTGTGGTGTCATTCACTTTGTTGTCAACTAGGCTTTTCATACAGCTATTTGAAAAAGCCATAATTTCATTAATTCTTTTCATAATTTCTGTATAAATGAAGGCATTAATGCATGTAAATATGAGGGTTGAAACAATATTTGATGGTTCATTTGGGCTTCACATACTACTACCCAACTGTTTTCCATACCCAAATGAAAACCATCAAATACCGATTTAATCCTTAAATAACTGTAGAATAAGTCAAATACCAGTTATCACTCTTGTTGTCAAAATTATCTGTTATCTAATGACAAGGTTCTCTTAAATGTTTTCAAGAAAAAAAAACACAATGCAATGACATTTCATGGGTATAAAATGAAACTCAAACAGAAAGTAAAATTGGCAGTATCTGGTATAGCCATTCAGAAACACAGTCAAAAATCAATGAAAAGAGATTGATTTGATAACCTGATCATTAATTAAGTTCAAGTCCAAACATAGTGATCCTCTTGTAAATGTTTTTATTAATAAAAATTAACAATATCACCTCAGTTCATCATACTTACTTGGTAGAGCTCCTTGTTTGACTGGCCATTATCAAACACACAATGTTTGACATGTTTGAAAAGGCTTCTGAGAATTAAGTGTCTTTACAAGACCTCTTTACTGAAACTCAAAAAAAATATATTTTTCTTAAATTATTTGGGAATTCTTGTAAACATTTAAATTTGTCTCCATAATTGGATGATATAATACAACCAAAGAAGACTTTAATTTCTTACTTAAACTTTAAGTAGGAAGCAAGAATTCCCCAAGAGTACTCTCAATGATTTGATAATATTGCTACAATAAGTTTTAAGAACCAGAACCAATATGCCAATCAATAAAAAGAAAATAGGATAGCATTAAGCACTACTACCCTGTTCATTCATTTAAAGTCTTCATTAAATTGTCTTTCTCCATACTATGTAAAATGTGACTTGTTATTTTTATACCTTCATTTGCCTAAGGACAATTTACAACAGATTAACACTGTAACTGAACATTGACATATTGCTCCTAAAATGCATAGAAATTAAAGTAAAAATAACTTAAGGTCCCGTAAAAAAAATTGAGCAGAAACTCTTGAAGATATGCACAACTAGGATAGGTGACAAACATTCCTGTAAAATTTTCATGAAATCCCCAAGCAGACAGGGCTTTTCATCAGAAAATTGGGAAGAGGCCCTGGCCTTTCAAATTGGGTAATTTATGTGTGAAAATTGTTTATTTTGGGAAAAAGATTCAATGAAAGATGGGTGCTAGTTTACACATTGAATAGTAATAAGAATTTTCAACTAAAATTTAGTGTTTTAAAGCACTTGAGTTTTAGACTATAATTTTTCATTCCCATCAGAGGATTTAGATATATTTTTCAGCATCTTACCAAGCATTTCGGGAATAGACTCTTTGGATTGGGAAAAGGCCTGTATAAGGCCTCTGTTATATACATTTAAGGATGAAAAGCCTTGGCAGTTTTGGAGATGAAGTGAGGCCAAGATTTAATCAGACATATTGACCAACAGCCGATTGAGTAGATTGATTAAGGCACATGTTAAAATAACACCGGGTGTTTCTGTTAATTGCACTTTGAATTCAGGTGAAAATAACAATATTTTTTGTCTATTTAAAATTTAAATATTCAAATACTTAAAAAGTAATCCAATACCTTCTAGATATTGGAATATTCATTGCCATCCGTACAAACTTAAAATCAATGGCTTCTACCTGATTAATCTCTTCCAGGATCAACCCAGTTTAACATATTCCCATGTCCTTTACATGTCTTTCACTTAGAGGTGCTTGGTAGTTGTCCTTGTTGATGGAACTCTGTCCCATGTGATCCAAAAAATCTGCTGTTGTTGTGAACTCATGTCAATGCTGGCATAAATTAATAATAAACTATGTTGCCTGAATCACCCAGTTGGCAGAGCCCTGAAAGACATACGTGTACTCGTATTTATATGATATCTGGTTTATTAAGGAAAAGTAGTTAACACAATAAAAACAAACCAAATTTTAAGATTCATTCATAAACTAAAGACTGATCAATAACTGTCTGTGATTCATACTTTTAACAAACATCACTGAATAAAAATCATTAATTTACAAATTAAAATGGCCATTTTACACAGATCTGTTTTTTTTTCATGGGGAGGTGAATAAAAATGTATTTAATTATTCAGATAGTGGTTAATGTTCCAAAGCTGTCTAATCAAACAACACTTCAGCAAACTGCCATTAATTTGATAAACTTTTGGGGTGAAACACTGACTGAGGTACTGTAAAATGCATTAATTTCGCGAGGTCACAATTTCGCGATTTTGTCAAAAATTAGCTTGTTTCTTTATTCACGTATTGATGATTCGCGACACCTTCAGTTCTATTTTAAGTTGCATATTTTCGAATAAACTTATTTCGGATATATGGAAACTCATAATATATTTACGGTATTTATCAATTTACGAGGTAAGTGATTTGCGAATATTAGCGAAAATAAAACTAACGCGAATAAAACCGGTATTAAAGTATTAGCCCAACTATTTGTGTGCAACAAGTGCTTTTCTATAAATACAATGGTCACCCTTCGCGCACTACCCAGTTACTATTCAAATCAATGTGGAAAATTTTCCATCTATGTCTATATGCCAGCGATAAGAATCTTTGTCACAACTTTTGACAGCTTCAAATAGTCTTTTTAAACCTTATATATCTTAAAACAAGAGTGCCAAACTGACACAAAATACATGTACGCACGTCACAATGCTGATCATCAAAGTTGTGTAACGATCCGATGAAAATTGTTTGACTTGGAGAGCAGATATCGCTAATTCAGTTTTTGGACAATTCAAGGGCCATAATTCAGTAGTGTCTGGTGGGATTTGGCAAGTTATAGAACTTGGTTGAGATATTATGCTCACCAACATATTCTCCAAGTTTAATAAAGACCGGATGAAAACTCTTTGACTTAGAGAGCGGAAACAGTAATTTTGGACAATTCAAGGGCCATAATTCACGAGTGCCTGGGGGAATTTGGCTGGTTATAGAACTTGGTCGAGAAATTATGCCCACCAACATATTCACCAAGTTTGATAAAGACCGGATGAAAACTCTTTGACTTAGAAAGCGGAAACCCTGTGGACGCCGCCTGCCCGCCACAGGTGTTCCCATAATATGTCTCGTTTTTCAAACAGGCGTATAAAAACTTGAACATACCTGAAAAGCTTATTCCAATTAGAATCAATATAATTATGTGATTCTTTTTAAGAAATTTGGTTGTTCATTATGAAAAAACTTATAAACCTACACAGGTCAACAGTTTTTAAGTTACACCGCTAAAATCTACCTGAATGTAGATTATCAGTTTATAAAAGAGATGCTTTCATTGGTTATCACATTAAAATCAACAAATAGTTACATGTACAGTAAATGGCATAAACAAAAGTAAGTTTAAAAGTGGTGTCACACGTCTTACCAGAATCTACCAAACTTACCGGAATCCACTCTGATTAACCCGAATCCACCTGAAAAATAATTTTCAGACTTATTTTTTTGGAAATTAATGAATGTATCATGATATCAAAGCATTTTAAAGCAATATGCATCTAGATTTGACTGTAAAGCTCCTATTTTAGTTGTCATGTACGTATAAAATTGCTGTACATGCTATAAAATTAAAAATACCTTAAGAAGGATTTTCAGAGATATTATTTTGGAAATTATTATATGTATCGTGATTTCAGAGCTTTTAAAAGCATTATGCATCTAGATTTGACAGTACCGGTACCATTTTTCGTTGTCATGTAGGTCATTCTTTATGATCATGACAATTAAATGGTTTCTTTTTCTAATTATGTTAAGTATTAAGATAAAACGGGTTTTTCTTGGGATTTCGACGTGATGTCATGTTTTTTTGCATAACACAATATAGCCACAAAAATCATTTATAAGGTGGATTCTGGTAAATCAGAGCGGATTTTGTGGATTCCAGTAATTTTGGTGAATTCCGGTAAGTCGTGTGACAGTTTAAAGTTTTATTTGAGGATTATTATTTATTTTATTGATACTTTTGAGACTATTAAAAATTTTATGTATTATAACAACAAATGAACATTGCAGAGCTGAAATTTTCAAATGGAAGTGAAAAAATGAGAATTTAAAGCAGTGTGATTTCCACTACAGTTTTGATCGTTACTGCTTGAGACGTAAAGAACAGACATCTGTTAAAAGTCAGTATGATAGTGGGTCTGTGCTTGCAGTCGAATAATTGAGACTAACCAAGGTATCTGATTCAAACCTCGGCATTCCCTTGCAGACACTTGCAAAATAATCTAGAAATTACTCAGAAAGACCTTGAGGTAGCTTATTCAGTACTTCATAATAATTTGGTAGTGTCATCACATTACGCAGAAGACTTGAGGTTCAAGTCATGTTTGATGCTACTATTTCTGACTAAAAACTGCCACTTGTAATTAAACAAAATACACCCGTGAAACATGACAGAAATTTAGTTAAAATAATCTGGGAAAAAACACTTATCTCCTACAGACACATGTTTCAGAGGTCATTTTCTGGCCAGTATGTCGGGTTTGGACAATATCAGCTAATAAATGGGCGATTTGTATCACGAAATGTCTTTGTCCTAAATAACTAATAAAAATAACAAGGTAGCCGAAAAATATGTGATCCCATTTGCACATAAATTTCGAAGGCAAAATCGTAACTTACCGAACAATTGTTGATTGCCGTTGATAGATCGTTTATAAATCTTTCATATGAGACCAGTAACTAAACATAAGTTTGTCTATTAGTGGAGAAAATCAACATTTAATATCAAAATTTATGGACGTTTTCTCATTGTTAACCGCCATGTTTACGGTCACGAAAAAAAACGGATGACGTACAGTTACTTTGAACAGTCTACCCGGTCCACATATTAAAAAGAGGGAAAGAAACTCAAAATATCACATTTGTATTATTTAAAATAAAAACGTTAGCAGTGTTAAATCAATTTATTTAAACTTCAGTTTTACCTTTGACTTGACGGCATAATTTTTATGTATAATGAAACTGACCGAACGGAAAGCGACTCACGGAAAAGACCGGAGTGTTCCGTAATATTCCGTGGGTTCAACAAGAGAAAGACTACATACACACAAACTAGATCTATAAAAATATCGGCTTTTTTAGTTCTGATTATTTATGCAAAAAACCAGTTGGAACTTAAGAATAAGGATTAAATTAAGATACAAAAATTGTGAAAACATAAATATATAGCCGTTTCTTGCGAAGATCTTATATTTTTACAGGTCACCTTAATAACTTATTTTATATACAGAGAAATATACACAGGGTCATTTTCAAAATCATTTTTTTCCTAAAATAATTAACACAAAGTTTCAAAATTAAGTATTCCACTTAAAAGTGTCTTAACAAATACAGACTTGCGATTAAAAAATGTTTCTTTGACAAAAAGCATTCTAAATATAGACCGAAAACATTAAGGCACCCAGTCGCGGTCCCCGTAATCCATCGGTCTCCATAATACCATCTTTAATATATATATGGTCACCCTTATGACTTAAGTAGATATATATATATATATATATATATATACCTTTTATCACAGGGGGGACCAGTTTAGATTAAGATCAGGCAGCACATCAGTGCCATCTAATCTGGATGTATAATGCTCATCTTGGCCACAAATAACCTAATAAATTTAACTGCAACCAGTTTAGATCCTGATCAGGCGGCATGGATGAGCCAGCTGACCTGGACCTAAATTGTCCACCCACTCAATAAAAGCTTTATCTATGAAGTACAGGGTTAACACATTAACAAACATAACCCTAATTATGAAGGACCATCAAATGAAACAAAACAATTTGCCTAGTAGTCCATAATAATACATTACAATGTAATATATTGTTTGGTGAAGCATAGTTTGGCCTACTTTGTTGGTCCTGGAAGAGTAAATTTGTGAGAAAAGTATTTGGATTTTAGCAAGGAACTTATAAAAATACAGTCTAACTTCAATGGCTCGAACACCATTTGCTCGAATACCAACCTTCTCACGAACAGTTTGTCCGGTCACAAACTAGAACTCTATATTTCTATATTGTTCTACCTCCAATCGCTTGAACTTACCATAACTGGAACAGTCGAACAACTATCAAGGTCCCGAGAAGTAGGTTTCAATGATTTTGACCCCTCTTGCTCAAACAGACTGTTATCGGTAATCATCAAAAAATATTGATTGTTGTATTAATTATACCACAATAATGATAATTACAAACAAGCTTTTATTTGTTTTGTTTTTAGAAAATTATAAAAAAATTTGTCGTATTGATAAAACTAATTAGAAAATCTTATAAGTTTTTTTTGCCAGTACGTCATGTCAAACATTAGTTTTGAATATAAGGGAACGAGTTCTACAATGTGTCGTATTTTTTGTAATATGTTTTTATGTTGTGAATGTATATAATTTCAAGTTTATAAATTTGTTTCTCCATTATCAAGTAATATTGTCATATTTTAATGAGATAATACATTAAATACATTTAAAATTAGAAATATTATGAACTGTTATGATTTGTTAGCTTAGTTTAGTGAACAAAAACCCATTCTCACATACCAACCGTGGACGGCTCAAACTACCGATCACTGAAACAAAATCTGTCATTCCCTTTGAGTTCGAGCCATAAAAATTCGACTGTACCAGTTTTTAGACTTAAAAAGTAGCTGAATCCCTGGCTCAGTTATGCAAGGTAAAAAAAACAACCAGGGTCCAAAATCATAAAACTGTGAAAAATACCAAATCTCAAGCATCTGATTGGGTGAAATTGAGACATGTCTAATCTTGGGCCCATGTTTTTTTTTCAAATATATGAACTACTGAACTGACTGAGCTGTACTGTACTTCTAAATGATACAAAAAAGATGATACAATGATTTTCAATAAGATATGATTCATTAAAACAGATGATAAAAGATATATTCAGGTTTTAAGAGTATATATATTTTGAGTATTACGAAAACAGAAGAACAGGAAAAACATTCATTTGACCATATACATTTACTCCATTGCAAATAGAGATTTGAAAGAAAATTACAAGTGAACTGAATGTCAATAACTTGTTTTGAACACAGAATTTCAATAACTAAGTGGATATCAGAGCTGCACTAATATACTTAGTGTCAACTTATTCAGGAACAACAACAAAACAAAACCCTTAACGGGCCAGGCTGTCACTTCTGACCAAAAGAGAATCCAAAGTGTGTCTGAGACGTTACTGATTAAATTGGTTCCATCGGCTAATATCATACCATTGTTTAAATATAAAATGTATAGCAAGCGGATTACACAATTATTCTGAAAACCAAAGAACTTCAGTTCTTGGTCAGAAAACCAGATCTTGATAAGAACTAGGATTTCCAATAGAGTTGTTCTCCATGAAAACTATAATGGTTCTTGCTCAAGAACCCTAGCAGAAACTACAGTACTGAAGATCATAAAATGAGATTTGAAACTAGTCTGAAATCTCGAGCATCAGATTTGCTGAAATGTCGACCTGTTGCCATTTCAGCCAATCAGATCCTTGAGATTTGAGAATGGTTTCCATTCTTGCAAACATTATAGTTTCCAGCCAAGAACGATAAAACCATGGCTCTTCAGCAAGAATTTAATTTCTATTAGACAAGTTCTGAATTGTACCATAATCCTGATTCTCACTTGTCTTTTCTGACTGGCCAGATGGTGAATCAAAACTTGATTCTGATATGATAGTTAGCCAATCAGGACTGGAGATAGAACTTGTCTTTTCTGATATGACAGTTGGCCAATTAAAACAGGAAATATGATAGGTCTCTTCTTATTGGCCAGTTAGTCAATCAAGAATGGATATAACACTCTTGCTTTTTATTGGACAGTTTAATAATGAAGATTTGAAACAAAACTGTTCTAAATACTTCATTACTTCATGCTGCTTAAAGCATATACAAACTTACCTTACACAGCCTTAGATAAGATGGCCTGAAATTATGAGACCACTCGGACAAGCAATGAGCTTCATCAATGCAGACAAATGCCACTGGTGGTAGAGATGACATGGATGAGACAAGAGACATGGTGCCGCCGGCTATAGCTTCTGGAGACACCAGCAGGAAGTGGACCTTCCCGGACTTGACAGCTTCGAGAACACTCTCCCGCTGGTTGGCAGTCATGTTGGTGTGCAAACACATACCACGTATACCGTGAGGCAAGCCTGTGACCTGTGAAGTATTAACAGAAAACAAAAAATTAATGGAAAACATCTCAAACATTATATCAATTAGATTACAATCTGACAAAGTTAATGATGAATCTGGGTCCAAATGGCCCAAAACCAACAAGGCCTGTTACAGATCCGGCCATTTTATTGACAAATAACAGCCAATTGTTAGTATACTTTTCACATAATGATAATAACAGTCAATTGATATTAACTGATGGAATAAAAAAGTAATACATCATAAATAAATAATATGAGAAGACTTCACAATTACTTGAAAATAAACATTCTAGTAAAAGGTGTGTCTTAATAGACCAAATGTGGGCTTTTCAGGACTGGGTCAGACCTGAAACCCTAAAAATTCAGTACAATATTCACTACTATTTATCCATTTCAAGGTTTTATTAAACTAAGCGAGACACAATCCTGTTAAGGCATAACAGAAGCATTAGAAATGTATAATTAAATATGTACCATTAATATGTTTTGTTCACAAGTACAAAACTCTCTGTTTCTAATTGTTTCCATATAAACCTCCTAGACAAGCCATTATCAATTTCTCTTGGAAACCTCACAATAAACTTCGAAACTAATACTTATAATAGTAAAATTCAATTATTTCTTTATTTCAACCCTCACTTTACATTTTCCTCTCCTTTAAAATTACTGGCTCAATGTTACATCTTGATAAAATTAGATAACCGTCACCAAACTAAGAATGACTAAAATGTGTCCTCGGATACTGATGCCTGCACTGCTACTAGAACAATTGCAACAAAGGGCCATAATCCTGGTAAAAATGGTCGCAATAAAAAATCTTGCCACTGTGTGGGATTAGGGGGACGTACATACATACTTATGTATGGAAGGACAGACTGACTAGTGCAACTCTATATGCCTCCCTCTTCGTGGGGGCATAACTAACCAGAGGGGGTTGAGACACATAATAGGGGAAGAATCCGAGGGCAGGTCCAGAGGGTTTTCTGTGATTTTGCCAGGGGTTTTCCTAGCCATTTTGGGAAAAGGACCCTGGCCAGAATTGGGAAAATTTTAGCACGTGAAACTTCTCATTTTGGGAATTTTTACTGACAAAAATACAAGTTTTGGTAATTTTGAAATCATTGTTTTATGCATTTTTCCCCTTTTTTAAAACTTTTACAAGGAAGGAGCAGTATACTTTTTATTCACACTGGGTGGTTTAATGTTTAAAACCTACATACAGGTTGTTTTTTTTCAGAAAAAAACTCAAGGTATGGAATAATTTTAATTTGTTCAAGTCAACAAATGACTATAACAGATTTTTTCTTTGTTTTCTACTGCTTTCAGACAAGCAAACACTCACACCCTCGTGTTGCTCTGTTTGTCCAGATTTCGGTAGACGTTGTGACGTTTCTTGTTCAGTGTTTTTTGTTGCCATTTCTTGCTAAGGTCAACAATTGATGAACAGCCTTTTGAATCCTGTTAACGATTTTTTTTGCGTAGTATTTGCTATTATGAGAGGCCATACTCGGTAATGTATTAGTGTTAATATCGCGAAAACGAATGATCCATTTTACTCCTAATTGCCTATTAACTCCGATCAATATTATTCGGTTAAAACTTCTTTGCACAGAACGGAATGTCCATTTTCTGGGCACGGACCGATATCTCGACAAACTGTTCTCCATACAGACACATAATTATACCATATGCACCGAATTTTACACCAAGTTGTGACGTCACATGCATAATGCGAGATAAAGCAGTCAGTGGTTGTTTACAACGTAAAGCGAAAGTTAACACTTTCTTATGTTTTGAAAATTATCTGTGGATTCAATTTGGAAAAATGGAAGAAATTACGGATTGGGAAAGGGTCTGTTTGCTTTGGGAAAGGGTCCGTTTTCCGGACCCTCAGAAAGGCTAGGAAAACCCCTGTTTGCTCAAACCACCTTTTAAGGCAGCAATATTTAATTATCATGTAGAATTTTACCCATGGGTGACCAGTGTAGATCCAGATTTGCATCCACATTTGGGCAGTCTGATCAAGATCTACAATACTTGCTTTGATTTATTAGTTCATACCAATAAGCAAATCATGTGATCTACAGGCAGGCATGTGTGAAAAAAGCCATATCGATGGAGTGGAGAAGATTGCACATGGGATATAGGCTATTTCCATGGAGTAAAGGTTACCTCTTTACTCCAAAGATACAGCTTTATTGCATTGGCAATCAGTGTAGATCCAGAAAAGCTAACATATCCATGCAGTCTGATCAGGATCTGCACTGTTTGCTTTTTTGAGTTACTATGTTATTTCTATTCAGATGTGCCGGCTGATCTGGATCTACATTGTTCACACATGTCATAAAAGGCCTATAAATGGAGTAACGGGTTAACATTCTACCTGATCTTCCATGAGTGATACCAGTGGCGATATGACCAGAGTGATGCACGGAGATCTCTCTGCATAGAGGTAGGCCGGTAGCTGGTAGCACAGAGATTTTCCACCGCCTGTTGACAACACTACAAGGGTAGACAACCCTGAAACATTACAAAAATGACAACCCTAAAAATATATTAAGCTCTATGCATTTACTAGCCATCAGTTATAGCATAGTTAATCTAACACAACCAGAACTAACCTATAAGTATTACTATAAAGAATATTGCAATTATCTCATGGATGAACAGTGTTGATCCAGATCAGCTGACACATTCCTTCCATCTGATCTGGATCTGCTCTGTTCACTTTTGGTTTATTAGGTTATTTCTGACCAAAAAGCAACCAGTGTAGATCCAGATCGGATGGCATGAATGTGCTAGCTGATCTAGATCTACAATCATTGCAGACAATTTAAAAAGTGTGTGGATATATGGAGTAAATGGTTGATATAGGACATATAAGAACAACTTCTTACAATATTGCACTGCAAGGAATGAACTGCAAAAGAGTACAACTGATGCTACATTAATGTAAACCTTTCCAAACTATCATAACTGTGTAGCAGAACAAGCAAAAAAATTGTTCTACCTTTTTGTCTTATAACGGAACGACTGACATTTCTGAAAAAAAAAGTCCTGCCCTTTGGCCTTACACTGAGCCCTCAACATTTCTGTGAGAAATGGTCATAACTGGTAAAAAAAATCAACCAAATTAAAACTGTTGAGAAAAAGCTTATGCTAACTATGTACTCGGTATTCATGTACAATTTGATAGATATTCTGCCATTAGTACAGGAGAAGAAGCAGGGACATGATTTTTAACAGACAAACAAATAAGCAAACTGTCATAATGGTCTATCCTACAGATTATGTGGGAGGAGACATAAACATAATTGACTGAAACTGTCAGTTATTGCTTCCATTTCTAATTTGTTTCCAGGCTCTTTTTGTCACGTTTGTCTGCAGTCTTGCTGTCATATTTTTCTAATTATTTCAAATAATTGGTATTTTCAACATGTCACAAATGTTTATTATTAATGATATACAAATCTTTCTACAAATAAAAGTCAACAAATCATAAAGCAAACAGTGTAGATCCTGATCAGATGGAAAGAATGTGCTGGCTGATCTGGATCTACACTGTTTGCACATGTGATTAAGGCATATGTATGGAAGAAAGGGTTAATTAATTTTTGCAATGTTTAGCTGATAAATCCTTTTTTTGTCCCTGTAGTTTGAGAATTACATACAATCACCATACATGTTTCTATTGACTACACAAATCATAAAGCAAAAATAGCAGCAAAAAATGTCATTTTTTTACCCTTTCCTCCATAGATACACCTTTATTGCATGGGCAAACAGTTTAGATCCAGATCCGCTGGCACATCCGTGCCATCTGATCAGGATCTGCATTGGTCGCATTTTGGTCAGAAATAACCTTACGTATCAAAAAGCGAACAGTTGTGGCTGATCTAGATCTACACTGTTCGCCCACGCAATAAAGGTATGTCTATGGAGGCCACCTTATAATACTCAAGGGATGAAGAAAAGCAGGGTAAACTTGAAGATGATTCTAGTTTTTTCCCTATTTCATTCTTCCCCCATCCCCGACCAGAAGACATCATTACACTATCACATTATGTGACATTCCATTCAGTAACATGTGCACTGTAACCTAGTGATCTCTTTGGCAGATTTTCATTGTTTTTGATAAACTCATTCATAATATATTGCAATTAATGTCACCTGTATTTCTTTATTCTTTAAGTATAAAAACCATCAAATCTCAAAGTCTGTCTTGATTGAGGAGTTTCACTTTAATAAGTTTAACCCTTTCCTCTATAAATATGTATTTTTACGCATGTGCAACCAGTGTAGATCCAGATCAGCCAGCACATCCATGCTGTCTGATCAGGATCTAAACTGATTGCATTTTGGTCAGAAATAACCTAGCAAATCATAAACCTAACAGTGCAGATCCTGATCAGATCACACAGATGTACTGGCTACTCTGGATCTGCACTGTTCGCCCACACAATTAATGTGTCTATGCAGGAAAGGATTAACTTGGAGTCCCATGGTGACTTTGCAACTTTCAATCATGCATTACCAACAATTCATTATGTCAATGTTTGTCACTTTAATGGACTGGGAATTCAGCCTTTAAATGGCAATTCAATCAGCTAGCATCACAGGAAACTACTTAACAACTGGAAGTGGTAAGGAAATATTGCAGACAATATGAGCTTTTTTATTGTACAAAGAAATTCTACCAAAAAATATAAAACCAAAAATGTTGTTAATATGCAAATCTCCTCTTGTAAGTATAGCTTCAATTATAGTCTCATTAAATTCAAATGGTCAATTGTGAGAAACAGTCTGTATACGAATGTTGAGAATACTATAACTTAACGTTAATTTGCACGCCACGCAAAAGTATGTGACGTTCATAACGTCAACGTTGTTTTGTGTATACTTGTTTTGTACGTTGAACAAGGGAGTAGCTCAATACAATCTGAACCGTTCACAACGTCTTGCTCTCTCTCTTACGAGTTCACATTTACTATCAAGCCAGTTTATGACGTCACCACCGTATCACGATCATTGCACAGACAACGATATTGCTCTACTTCGAAGTGACCGGATTTTCACACATCGTGCCAAAACACAGACGAAAAACATCAGTAAATTCAAGAAATGGTGGAAATACTTTACCGCACAACGGGAACATCATAATACAACAAAATCGAGCAAAAACATTTTCATGTGGGAGATGTGTTCGCGCAGGTAAGACGAAACATGGACAGGCCGATGGCAAAACCACTGGAAACTATTAGAAGTGGCGATTAAATACTTGCCAAGATAGACACTCAAAAAGACTGTATTCATTTAAATAATGCTGACTTCTCAAACGTGATTTATAAAGTTAATAGGTGATATTATATACAAGAGACTGTTCATCTTAATTACAAACAGTGTTTTTTAGATTTAATAGTCACATTTGACATTTACATTAATTTTAATATGTTTTCATATCACTTTTCGTGGAACCCAGTATGTCGAGAATACTATAACTTAACGTTAATTTGCGCGCCATGCAAAAGTATGTGACGTTCAAGACGTCAACGTTGTTGTTGTGTATACACGTTTTGTATGTTGAACAAGGGAGTCGCTCAATACAATCTGAACCGTTCACAACGTCTTGCTCTCTCTCTTTTGAGTTCCCATTTATGATCAAGCCGATGACGAATAATCCTATATCACACTTAACAGCTATTAACAAGGCCAAAATGATGTGAAAAAAATCTTTTTTGTTTGTTGTTTTTAGTGGTTGCTGAGAAATACTCCAGACCCTAATGTTTGTTCTACATACTATACAGTAACTAAGTTCCAAAACTCTGTGAAAATCCTTGTGCTGAATCACGATCCATACGTCTAGCTGGCTGGGGTAGGGCATGGGTTAGATTCATTTTTTGCATAAATTCTAGACTGAGATTTTGAATCTTTTTAGTATCCCTGAATGAGGAATCAATTTTATCTCAATCTGCACAGGTTCCAGCAAACCCAACCCAAGTACAACACAAACAGTCACCTTAGTGAAATAATGGTATACATGTAACTCCTAAGGCTTCATTTTTCAATGTTACTTACTGTTTTTGCACTAAGGTGACAAAATATTGATAATTGTTCTTCATTGAGACCAGAGTTGGTAGATATCTAGATTGGGGATAAACTAAAAGATCTGGTATTTACCACACAAGATCCTCATCACAGCATCCTCCTGACCTGGCCGGAACTTCTCAAACCCAAACTTCCTCAGACCTTTCAGCACAAACTCTGGGGTAGCTGAAAACAATCATCATCGATCTACAGAACTTGTTACATTACTGTACAGTTACACAAGTTAGGTTTCCTTACTATATTAGGATCACAAGGAGAAGGTCTTTTCAACCAGATCTATGCATAACTGAACAACAATTTAGCAAATCTTCACACCAGTGACAACAAAACTTGCTTTATATATTTATATGTGTATTACTAGAAAGTAAATATTGAGCAAATCAGCAAATGACAGTATCTTTAACCCTTTACTCCACAGATACACCTTTAATGCCTGGGTGATCAGTGTAGATCCAAATCAGCTGGCAGATCTGGATCTAAACTGGATGAGTCTTGGTATAAAATAAGTAACAAATGAATCTAAAAGTAAACAGTATAGATCCTGATCAGGTGGCTGATTTGGATCTGCTCATCCATGACAAATAAAAGCCATGACAAGTTTGGTTGAAATCACTTGAGTTTGTAAAGATATTATTTGGACAAAAGATCTGAAAGAACTAAATCCCAGGTTATGGGGACAGAAAAGTTAAATTAATTCTAATTCAGTTTCCTAGACCCGTCCCTGTAAACAACAGTACTGATTAACCCTTTCCTCCACAGACGCACCTTTATTGTGTGGGCGAACAGTGTTGATCCAGATAAGCCAGCACGCCTACTCTGTCTGATCAGGATCTAAACTGTTCACTTAATGATTTGTTAGGTTATTTCTGACCAAAATGCGACAAGTGCAGATCCTGATCAGATGGCATGGATGTGTCGGCTGATCTGGATCTACACAGGGCGCACATGCGTAAAAAGGCCAATATATGGAGGACAGGGCTAAACCAGTACCTGGTAAAGCCTCCCCTTCGCCACACTCTATGAGAGGTTTCATGGCAGGTGGTGGTGCCGCTGACTCTGGCCGACTTCTCACTATACCAGACTGAATCTCAAGATCAATGTCATCATCCTCCATAGGTGCTTCAATACTTCCTGCTGCTGCTGCTGCTGCTTCTTCTGGAACCTCTGATTCTGAATCTGACAACAATATTTATCATTTACATTCAATTAGTCAAAACTTAGGTGTCTTATTACTTTAACTGAATGCATTGTAATCATTGTTAAACAAGTAAGATCAACATGCCTTTGTTTTTCATTTCATTATAATTCATTTCAGAATTCTGTTTTGAAAATTATATTATGTAGTATTATTTAATTTCACAGGGATAATTTTTCGCATACAAGCAGCAAATGATAAATCAGTTCAGGCATAAAAATTATTTTTCTAACAAGACATTATTTCTTCTCAAGATTTTGATAATTATTGACTATTTGCACATACCAGGTATTTTGCTGACATTGACATTTGATGTTTTTGTTGTTTTCGAGATTAAACCTCTAGCCATCATGGCTGCCTCTTGCATGCTGGGAAAATCTTCTTCCAACACTTGTTCCTTGTCATAGTGACTTTTAGACTGGGTGCCTGTATAATGACAAATAAAAAGTTCAACAAATGTCAGAATTCTACTTCAGTAAAACTTGATTACTGAGAAAATTGTATCTTTATAGAGGAAAGTAATTAATCCTTTATTTACTCTGTATACTTTATGGCATGTGTGAACAATTTAGATCCAGATCTACTGGCACATCAATGTAATCTGATCAGGATCTACATGTACACTGTTTGCTTTCATTTAATCATTTCTGACCAAGAAGGGAACAGTGTATATCCTGTTCAGAAAGCATGGTCTAAATCTACACTGTTCGCACAAATTGTGAATGTCTGGAATAAAGGTTTAATTGGTTTTAAAAAATCTGAAAAAATGTAATACAGACATATTTTTTGTCAAAGTCACTAGTATTATACAATGTAGCATTGTTTCTATTCAAGCTTACTGTCATTTCCGTACATTAATTTGTTTATAAACAAACATGAGAGAAACCTAAACCTGTTAAAAAATGTTATCAATAACCTGACAGTCACATGACACAAAAGTTAATTTGAACAAGAATGTGTCCTCGGACACTGATGCCCCGACTGCTGCAACAAAATTTGTAATAACAAAGGGTCATAACTCTGGTAAAAATGGTCGCAGGAACAAATCCTTTCTTTAGAAACATTTACACATCCTTCTTGATCATCTGTTCAAGTTTGAAAGAAATCTGCCTGGTAGTTTAGGAGTAATTGATGCCACAAGATTTAAGTATGTACATACTGACAGAGGGAACTACGGACGGACGAGTGTAACTATATATGCCTCCCACTTTGTGGGTGCATAAAAAGAATAAATGTTTTATTCCCCAATATTAACCCTTTACTCCATAAATACACTTTTGTTGCATGGGTGAACAGTGTAGATACAGATCAGCTGGCATATTAATGCCCTCTGATAAGGACGTCCAATATGTACTGTTCGTTTTTCGATTCATCATGCTATTACTGACAAAAAAAACACACAGTGCAGATCCTTGGCACGCATGCATTTAAGCAGTAAAGAGTTGAAGTCTTGATTTTGAAGTAGAGTCACAAAAACTGACTTATTAAATACCTAATAGTAATGATAAGTAACCCTGAGAAACACGATTTTTTAGGGAAATACCAATAACAAGGTTATTTTTGTTGTTGTCAATTATTCACTTACCAAGAGTATTTGTTTGGGCAGGGTAATAAAAACACTCACACCCATCTTGTAATGTCATGAATTAAATATTAAAACTGTCTAGGAAACAATTAATTAAACTGGCCTGAGGCTCCCTTAATTAATGACATTTTTGATTAACTCATTCGCTTGATATGTATTGTTCATTAATTACCACAGAGAAATAAGAATAAGTGTCTAATTAAACAGGCTCCCAAAATTAGGAACAAGCAGCTGTGGAAAAAAGACTATTTTATACATAATAGCATTCGACACGTATGTCACCCCTTTACTCCAAATATATGACTTTTATCGCATGAGCAAACACTGTGGACTGTGCCCAAGGTTATAAAGCTGAGCATTTTGTCGCCATTTCAGCCAATCAGATGCTTGAGATTTGAGACTGGTTTCCAAACTCAGCTTTATAACCTTCAACCCAGGATCTACACTGTTTTCTTCTTGGTCAAAATCCCCTAATGAATCTTAAAGCAAACAGTGTAGATTCTGACAAGATGGCATGGATGTAATGGGTCTTGTTGATAATGATGTAGATTCTCAATGGTAATGTATATATCTAATGTCAATGTAATATTTAAGTACTTTCAAAGTTACAAGCCAATTGCATATTTCGATGAACACAAAATCTAAGTGAAAAAGGAACATAACTTGAAAAATATTGGGAGGTATGGGTTTTATTGGTAATGATGTAGATTTTGATGGAGAATATATATTCCATGTTTCAAAGTAATATCTCAAGTTGTTTAAAACTTATGGACCCAAGTGCACATTTTGTTTAACAGACACCGATGCAAAGGCTAATGCTGACACTGATGCCTGATTGAGTAGGATAGCTCTATTTTTCTTCGGAAAGTTGAGCTAAACATCAATTGACCTTACGTTGGAGCTTCCGTAACCACGCCCACCGATTTTCAACGGGAACTACTCTTCCGATGTCCGTCAAACAAAATGGCTAATCGAGTCTGTACGCTTGCAAACATACCCGATGATTTTAGAATAAATTACTTTAAAGATAACTTAGGGTCACGAAAGAAACAAAAAGCAAGCTTTTATCAGTCTGTTACTTGGAAGATTTTAATATAACACATGAGGACGGATACACTACATATTAAGGGGTGTCAGACATTTCAACCCCTTGACATTTTAACCCATCGTTCAAAAGGAAGACTTTTCAACCCCTATACTTTCCAACCCCTTTAATGAAGACTGTTCAACCCCTATCCTATTAGACATTTCAACCCATAAAATGAAGACATGTCAACCCCTCCATTTATGTTTTAACCCTTTATATTGAAGACATTTCAAACCCCTTTTATTAAAGACATTTCAATCTCTCCCGTGAAAAAAAATAGTTTACCCTACCATTTAATTCATTTGAAATGGTTTATTATTTTACAATAGTTTGATTTTTTAACAAATTCATTTGTGATTTAATCAAAAGAATTTATACCAAATATACCCTAATAACTAGTGTTTTAATATAATACTATAGTTAAAGAGTATTATTTGTTATTTTTCACACTAAAAGTGAATTTCTTAGAGACCAATGATATACACTGCAACTCCATTATATCGCGGACCTCGGGGTCCAAGCCCGCCAATCGCGATATAAACGGAGTGCGATATAAGTAAATAATCGCGCATAATCCATGAGAATTCATTTGTTTTGGCTGTCAGATGCATGTATATCGCGGTGTTGCGTAATTAACACGCCGTGAAATCTACTGGTATATCAGGGAGTACGTTCCGTTCTGGACAATTTTTTTTAAACAACTTTATTCAATAATATATCAAGATTAATTTTTAATAAAAAGAAATTAATTAATGTACAAACAAAGATCGCCGTCATAAATTTCCATCGGTGCCGTAATATTGTTTTCGGTACTTTCAACTGATCGACAATCTGTTGGTCGGTCATGGTCCGCGATGTTAGTTGGTCGTCGTCCGTCGTTTACCAGCTTGATATGTCGATGAGCAGGTAATGTCAAAACAATAAACTGTTTTGATGTTTCCTGCTCAATGTCTATTATGGTTAGCAAGTTGCATTATTTCTCGCTAATTTGCGGTTTGTCTCGTGAACGAAATTCTGTCAGTACCGTATCAGCTTGGTGTTTTTCGCACCTATTGTTCGTCACAATGGGGGTTTCATGTCAAATCAAAAGCAACATAATTGATAATAAACCTTTCATTTATTTTCATACGTTTGATGTTAAAGTGTATCTGTTGGTGAACGTGTACATCCCCTTTTAAATCTCTGTATACAAAATGTAATAAACAGCCTTCGCCGATCATGACGTAATACGACACGAAAAAAGCGTGCGTTTCGTGAATTTGTCCCCAACGTTGATTTAATCATTTGATCTTTTTTACCACCCGCGAAGAATGAACAAACATATACATTGTAAGTGTACAAAAAATTGGGATCCACGGACCAAGCGCGATATATTGGATATCGCGATATAACGGATCGCGATATAACGGAGCTGCAGCGTACCAAACTAGATTTGAGAACGGCAATTGTGGCGAACCTTTTTATAATTTTAATTACATAAATTAATCATACAGCTCTATAATATAATTTAAGGATGTCAGCGAATATTCGAGCATTTGAATGTTCGAATACCGGCGGGCCATATGAAAACTTTTTAGTGTTCGAATATTAAATTTGGTAAAACTAAATATAAAGAAAAGCAAATAAATTTGAATAATTATCTAAATTCGATATAAAATTAACAGAAACACACGGTGTTATTACAAGGCGTGTCATAATCGATCTACTAACCCCAAATAACAGCGATTAACAGAATGCAGATTATCTTTATTATCTTTACCGTATAATAACAATCATTTGATGCGGCTTTTTAACTTCATCCAATAATAAACTTTTCAATTTCAATTAAAACATACACCACCATGGCCATTCTAAATTCAGTTAGATATTTTTTAAAGATTGTCTGTTTTTTTTTCATTCCCAAAACAAAAATCATTAATAAAAGCTAACAAAGTATGACAGAAAATTGAAATTTAGAATAAATTATCCCGTAAATATCAAATATCTACCGGTAATTAATTATTTTTAACTAGAATGTTGTGTTCCACGGAACACATGTGTCGCCTGCATGGAAAAAGTTGAAATGTGGGCCTATTTTTAATCATATGTAATAAAAATATTTTATTCAATACTAGACCACAGAACACATGTGTCATCTAAATTGCATTTAAAAGGGGAATAACTATAATAATGGTGAAACCCGAGTTATCATCTTCAAAAATTGGTTTGTGCACGCAGATGAGTTTTTCAAAGTATTAAGTGAATTGAACAAGTATTTTCCATTTTACAGGCAACAGTAAGTTTCATGTGAAAGTTGCATTTGAAAGGGACATAACTCAAAAAATATTCAAACAGGAGTTATAATTTTTGTAGTTGTCGATCGCACTGTTCATGTTGATGATACAATCCAAGTATTCAATGAATAGGGCAAGTACTTTCAAATTATACGCAACATTAAGTTTCATGTGAAATTTGCATTTGAAAAAAAAAAGTCAAACAGGAGTTATGATTCTTGTTGTAACCCATGTTGTTGTTCATGAAGATGATATATTCGATGAGTGAATAGGACAAGTACTTTAAAAGTTATAGGCAACATGTAGTTTCATGTTAAAGTTGTTTATTAAAGGGACACAACTCATAAAATAATCCAGCAGGAGTTAACATTCTTGTTCTTCATAATGACGCTTTTCATGAAGATGATTTATTTCGAATATCAAGTGAATTTTCAAAGTTAAAGTCAACATTAAGTTTCATGTTAAAGTTACATTTGGAAGGGGCATAACTCAAATAATCAAACAGGAGTTATGATTCTTTTTGTTACCAATGTTGTTGATCATGCTGATAATGTATTCCAAGTATGAAGTGAATAGGACAAGTACTTTCAAAGTTATAGGCAACATTAAGTTTCATGTTAAAGTTGCATTTGAAAGGGGCATAACTCCAAAATATTGAAACTGGTGTTATCATTCTTGTCGTCACAGATGGCGTTGTTCATGCTGATGATATATTCCAAGTATGAAGTGAATAGGACAAGTACTTTCAAAGTTAAGGCAACATTAAGTTTCCGGTTAACGTTGCATTTGAAAGGGGCATAACTAAAAAAATATTGAAACTGGAGTTATCATTCTTGTCGTCACAGATGGCATTGTTCATGCTGATGATATATTCCAACTACAAAGTGAATAGGACAAGTACTTTCAAAGTTATAGGCAACATTAAGTTTCAGATTAAAGTTGCATTTGAAAGGGACATAACTCAAAAAATATTGAAACTGGAGTTATCATTCTTGTCGTCACAGATGGCATTGTTGATGCTGATGATATATTAAAAGTATGAAGTGAATAGAACAAGTACTTTCAAAGTTATAGGCAACATTATGTTTCAGATAAAAGTTCCATTTGAAAAGGGCATAACTCAAAAAATATTGAAACTGGATATAAGGGACATAACTCAAAAAATATTGAAACTGGAGTTATCATTCTTGTCGTCACAGATGGCATTGTTGATGCTGATGATATATTCCAAGTATGAAGTGAATAGGTCAAGTTCTTTCAAAGTTATAGGCAACATTACGTTTCAGATTAAAAATGGGGGACTACCGGACGACGGCACCGACGACACCGCCGCCGGACAATAGCATCCCTATGTGTCTACCTGCTATCGCAGCCGACACAAAAAGTCCCCCGTTTTATCATTTAAACAATATATTTAGCTTTTTTCTCCTTTTTTCTTTTTGGTTTAGGGAACGGAATGAACCTTATTCTATTCGCTTGCCTCTCCGGATATCTAGTGTCAGAATTGCAAGTGCCGTAGCAGCACCTTTTCACCATTATTTATTATCTTTTATTAAACTTGAAAATTTGATGTCAGACACGCTGGTCAGTTTGACGGACAAAATGGCGGATAGTAACAAGGTTTATCAGTGCGATACTCTGATTGGTTAACATCACTGTCAGTTAAACGGCCAGCGTAAGGTCAATTACCTCCTGCCTCACTTACCAGGACATTTGTTTGCCCAGTGACCTGACTGGCCACATTTAAAGCAAGCATCTCCGTAACTCTTACTGCGGGCTTGCATTTTCTCCTTCCACATCTTACGCTTGTACTGAGGACCCGTCATGTGCCGTCCTTTTCTTTTGTAGGTTTTTATTTTCATGTTAAGCTTAATAAAATTGTCATTGGAAACTGGCTTTGCTCTGAAAATTAAATTAAAATCTTTTTACAAGAATCATATTTTATTATATACTTTCTAAAAATATGGTCTTTTCTACCACATATCAAACTTGTATCTGCCACTATCCCACCAAAAACCCCTGATTATACCGCATAATCGGGTTTTTTTCATGAACATTATATTTTTACTTTTTTCAGAAACCTTGCGAATTCGCTAAAATAATAAACACCAAAAATTCCGAACTTTACATTTGCGAAGTGCATTATATTGCTAGACTGTATGGTACGCTAGATTAAAACTGCCGTTACTTTTTCTTTATGTTCTAGGTTAATCAAGTATATCCCATAGTGCACAAATTATGTAAACTCTTCAGGCAGATTAGATAAGTACTGATATAATGCACGGTTTGGGAGCTGAAATCATTGGTATTGATGATCATGGGTAGGGATAATTTCATACTTTCAAAATTTGTTGCATATACAATGCTTTACAAACAATGCACATGAGCATTACTTAATGGGCTGTTTCAGGGTTACTTAGGGAGACTTAGGAGAAGTGGTCTCCCAAAAATGACCAGACTTCTCCCATTTTTGAGCTATGAGAGAAGTCATTTTGTATAGACTGTATAGGGAAAGAATGGTGTTGACCGCAAACTTCTCGATTATTCAGTCAAATTATGACAAAACTTTTCCCTGATTTGAAAGTCCAGTGAGAGCCCTGTGTTTGAAAAGGTAATATAATGCCCCAGCGAGCTAAAGTTAATTATCACTTCATAACGTCTCTAGGCCTATCTGTGGTGGTCACGGTCATTATTCTGTCGATAAAAACATAATCACCATTGTTATTAAAACAGAAGTAAATGGTGCTACTGGCAATTTGGTATAACAGTTTGATAAAATACCAAGTTAAATGCACAGCATTGACACCATAGCAAACACTTCTTCTAATAATACTTAATTTTTACAGGTACATTTGCTGGTACAGGATTACAAGAACTATAGCAATACGAATGCCCTGCAACAGTTAAAACGTGAAAATTAATTTCTGCAGGTGCAAATTAGCTAAAATTACAACCGCGAACATTTAAATTATAGCAATATCTCAACAATTTCCGGTCGCAAAATAACCGATTATACGGTATTACCTTCTGCATGATATCAACCCTGTAAATACAGCTAAGCTATCTTATTTCATATCCGCCTATAGGAGTTTTCTTATTTTCTATCAATCCATTGTCTTGAGATCATTATAAATATATCATTTATCATATATTTATGTGCAGATATGAAAATGTGCAAGCTGATATTAAAACTGACATAGTATTAATCTATGATCATTTTAAGAATTATTTTGACAGTGACAAATAAAGGATATCTTTTCTTTCTGTTAAAAAACAATTTTTATTTTTTAAATCTATACTGGAATTGAAAATCTCAAAATTGACAATGTAACTAATGAGAATGTCAGTTTCAGAATCCACAAGTGAAATAATAACCAATATTTTACTGAAACAAACAAATTTTCTGTCTGTGTCTGTGTTTTTCAATGCACACAATATGTGGGGTTTTGAGGCAATGTTAATGAAAGAAAACAGCTCTGGCAAAACAGTGAAAATTAGGAGACACTTTAAAAACAAGAGTGCGTCAACATTGTGCATTGTGTGAGCAATGTCCCTGTTAATTATTTTGGTTAAGAAATTTGTATTTTTTTTTTGGTGGGAGAGGGGGGGGTGATGATATATCCATATTTTTTATTAATAGTTTTCATAGATTATGTCTGAATAACAAAATATAAAAAAATCATAAATATTTTTTTCAGGGGGATGGGAGGGGGCAGGCCCCACCCAAGTTAATGGCTTTTGGACTTTTGGCTGATTGCTTTTCTTACAGGGTTCTTTTTATTAAGTTATCTTCTTGAATTATACCAATATCTAGTTCAAAAATGGTGTTTTCATTATTACAGTGGCCACAGCAACCACATTTATGTACCTCAACAAAATATGGTGTGCATAATCTCCTAATTGCTCTACAAAATGTCATAAACCCAGCAGATCGACAGTAAAACTTCAGGACCCTCCGGTAAAACAGCAGGGGCCTAATATGAGTATGAACACTATACCTTAACCCTTTCCTCAATATATACGCATTTTTACGCATGTGCTATCAGTGTAGATAGCTAAACCAGACAAGAAGATATTGCAGTTTTTTACCTTGGTGGTTTTCTTGCTGGCACAGAAGCAGGCACATTATCATCACCAGCAATATCATCCCCATCTGCCACCTGTCACAAAAACATTAGTGAACAAAACTGAGCAATTGGTTTCCAATTTTAACCCTTTCCTCCATAAATACACATTTTTACGCACGTGCGACCAGTGTTGATCCAGATCAGCCGGCATATCCGTGCCATCTGATCAGGATCTGCACTGGTCGCATTTTGGTCAAAAATAACCTAGTGAATCAAAAAGCGAAAACAGTTTAGATCCTGATCAGATGGCACAGATGTGGTGGCTGATCTGGATCTAAACTGTTCGCCCATGCTATAAAGGTGTGTCTATGGAGGAAATGGTTGATAAAGCTTACATGCTTAGATTTGCTGCCCTAGACTATATATGCCATAGACATAGGGAGAAAAGGGAAGAAAAAATTATTCCATGGACATATCCATGCGATCTCAAGTCAGATATTTTCTAAGATACCTAATGTATTTCAAATTTCTGTATGCAACTTCAAAAATGATTGCTTAGGACTTTAACTAATAACCAAAAATATTTATGGATGAATTTATTACTGACATTTCATAATGTTTTTTATTGGAAAATCTTAGCAGCGTTAGTGTTAAAATAATTAATGCACCAAGAAAATTTGCCAACTTAATTTCTTCATTAAGTTAACCATGATTGCTGAAAACAACTATCATCAGCACACCAGCTCAGTCACAATAACAGCTTTCCATGCATTTTATTATTATATTTTAAGTTAAACTCCTAAAAGAATGGCTGAACTAAAACACTACTATGCATCAGTTCCATGTGGTGGCATATTTCCTATACCTATGGTGCAACTCGGAAACAAGTCCCTGGAAGGAAATCATTATTTCATGCGGGTAACTTGTTCATGAAAGTTGTTTGTTTTATAGTTGTCATCGCAGAGCAATACCAAATAAAAACTCATAAAATTAAACCAACCAGCATGCATTTTTAAAAATAGATGAAAAGAGAAATTTGAAAACCACCAAATATGACAAATTTTAAAACATTTATGGCTTATATTACTGTTAACGCCACCTAGCCCTGGGTTGAGTGCAATTCAATATTTACACATGTAAACAGTACAAATTATGATTCTTCCTTAACATTGGTTTGCATACCATGACGAGTGCAGTATTTTAAGATTAATATATATGTGCAGAGTGTTAACATACCTGTTTTTTAGGATTGGTTTTCCTTTTCTTTGCAGGTGGCTGTGTTTTAGCTGTCTTTTTATTTTTCTTTGGACTAGCAATCTCATCACTATCAATTTCCGAATTCTCTTCTTCGATATCACCAGCTTCATGATCTACTTCCTCATCGTCATCTTCTAACTTCCTCTTAGGTTTTCTACCTCTGCTCCCTATTTTACTTGTATTTGTTGCTCTTTTTGTTTTTCTTTTTACTGGGACATCATTTTCAGAGTCTTCACCGAATTCAAACTTGTCTTCTATTCTGGTCATTTCCTGTTCCGTTTGCTTCGACGAACGTCCTTCACTTTCCCATTCTTCTTGTTCTCTATTATCTCTTGAAATTTCATGTTTGGATTCTCTAGAAGTTAACTCATCCTCAGCTCCATTTTTTGAATCAGATTTACTCCCACTATTATGTTCGGCATGTACAGTAAAACTTGGAGTTTCAAATTCTTTAGCATTCATATTAATACTACTGGGTTTATTTTTGGCCTTTTTGTCGGTTTGTATTTTGTTAATGTTCTTTGGCTTTCTACAGTTTTCATTTTCATCGTCTCTAATCAACTTTGATACAGGTACATTCCAGGAATGTCCACCAGACATGGCACTTTCATCATCACCATCATCAGCATTTTCTTTGAAATTTGCATTGTCAATACTTTCAGTAAATTCAGTATCATAGTCTTCATCATGTATATCTAACTCTGCTTTATACTTTTTGACTAAGCTAGATAACTTACAAGGTAGAATAGACTGTTTTGGTTTTGATTTGGTCTGGAATTTGCTCAGATATACACTTGTGTCTACATCACCTGATGTGGTTCCTTTGAGTTTAGACATGGATGCAGCTTTTTCAAACAGTTTACCAAAATTTTCTGCTTTTTCTTCTGTTGAAGTATCAGATTTCTTAGCATCAGCAACATCGTCATCATTAACTTGTGGATTTGATACACCTACAAAACACATTAACAAAACATGAAACTCCAATAGATATGGCTGTTATCCATGGGTGAAGAGTAGATCCAGATCAGCAGGCACATAAGAATCTACACTGTTCGCTTTTGGATTCAATAGGTTAGTTCTGACCAAGAAGCAAACAGTGCAGATCCTGATCAAATGACAAAAATGTGCTGATCTGGATCTACACTGTTTTTAAATGCAATAACCCATATATATATCATGTAGGAAAAGGCGAGGAACCCCAACGCGGACAGGCACATCATTCATAGGAGTGCACCTAGTCTAATTTCGTGCAGCCTGCATGCTTTTCTCGTGAAGCTTGTGAACAAGTTTCTTCGTGGGTGGTCAAAAAACAAAATCAACCATAAAAGAAAAGTTGAACTGATTGCACCCATTCTGCCAGCTTTTTTTGCATACGATGAGCATTTAATCAATTTCATTTATCTAATGCCAATCCGATTTTGATCTCAGCATTATCGTTCAGTCACTTGCTGTTTTACTTTTCACTGTTTTTTATTGAGATTAGTTAATTGCATGTAGCTGTACATTATGAAATAACATTGGCTGATTCCTGTGTGGTGATTCATTATGTATCGTGTTTACATATAATCTTATCAGCTATGTATTAGATTGTGCATTTAGCTTGAATTTAATATGATCTGACAATTTTAGAAGTGTGATCAATTTGTCTTCTGGTTATTAGCATCTGTGTTTAATCACATATTTTAAAAATTATCATTTGTGGCAGGAGGGACTATTTTTTGTAAAAAGTAAAGCATTTTAATAAAGCAATTCAATAATTTTTTCTGCAGTAGTAAGAAATTACTATACTTTATTCAGAACAATTTTCAATGGTAGGGTGATCTTAATATGTAAACAACTATTTATTACCCTAGGTAAATTAAACCATGTAATAATACATCTTATGCTATTGTGCAAACTCAAGTGAGCATGAAAATACCTTTTCAGTTTTGCAACTTGTGCAAAAATTCGTGCAATCAAAATAAAATGACTCACAAATTCACAAAATAAAGACCGAGTCCCAAGGTTATAAAACTGAGAATGGAAACCAGTTTCAAATCTCAAGCATCTGATAAGCTGAAATGACAACCAGTTGCCATTTCAGCCAATCAGATGCTTGAAATTTGATAGACTGGTTTCCAATATCAGTTTTATAATAACCTTTAGCCCGAACTTCAACTTACCTAGGCATTCCTCTTGATCACCATCTACATACAAGGGTTTCACTGGTCTTGGCGTGTCTGGCTTTCTCCATGGTTTACAATCTGGCTTTAAACCAGGCTTAAAACAACAAAAATACAGAATCATAGTATTACAGTATGAGAGGTTGTTGATTTCCTCAAAACTCCTCCTGACATTAATTTTTTTTACATGAAACAGCCATTTTACTGAAATAAACAATATACATAATTCAAAGAAATGGTTCATGGTTGTGTGAAATCATAACAGCTTCATTCTTATTGGCAAAAGCTACAATTATAGATCTGTATTGAAGTTTAACACTGTACATCAAAAACAAACAAAATGTCTTTAAAACATCAATTATTCAAATTCACATGCAGGGTCCATAAACGAATCAAAATAATGTTTCTGGTGCAAAATAAATTCAATACATCAAGGTATATGAAGAGCAGGAAGGAAACAACACAAACATTTAAAACTTCATGATCTTCATCTGGACTGATTAAAAATTAAGAAAAGCATGCAATTTTTAGGTCTTAATACATCTTTTAGAAAGACTGTTATTTTTACAAGGTTATTTTTTTAATATTTCATCAAAATGTGTATCAGTTTACAAAGAATGTTTTCAGACATTACTGGACACTGGTTTGTGCTTTGTTGCATCAAGATTTCTGTTAACCTGTCACCATATTGAGATATGAAACCAGTATTTTTACCTGTAATCTATTCAATTTCAATGACTGCTCAAACATCTTCTTTCCCAAGTTCTTGAGGAAAGCAGGCCTGTTGTCTGCTTTAACATTTTTGAGCACAGCAGGATCATCTGTTTTGACCAGCTTCCGATCAAACTGTTTACCCCATACTTCATCATCATCTTTTATACCATCCTCAAGATCAACCTTGTCCTGTTTCTCTCCTTTTTTCTCTGCTCCATCCCTGGTTGGCAACTGTCCGGTAACATTTTCTGTATCCTCATGATCAGTTGAGGTCTTAGACTCGTTTGATAAATGGTTGTCTACTGGTGTTTTTGTGGCATCTCCATTACCTTTCTTCAGCTTGGTATACTTCAGATATGTCTCTGTGAAGTATTTATAAATGGTTTACTTTAATTCTTTACAGGTGAACCATTTTCTGTCTAGTTTCAAGTTTCACAGTTAACGAAATTTTTGGTTAGAATGTGACAGGAATGGGCTTACATGTATGTTCTCATAAGTGTAAACCCTTTCCTCTGTAGATACACCTTTATTGCATGGGCGAACAGTTCAGATCCAGGTCAGCCGCCACATCTGTGCCGTCTGATCAGGATCTAAACTGTTCGCTTTTTGATTTGTTTGGTTATTTCTGACCAAAAAGCGACCAGTGCAGATCTTGATCAGACGGCACAAATGGGCTGTCTGACCTGGATCTACACTTGTCACATATGCCTAAAAATGTGTATATATGGAGGAAAGGGTTAAATTAGATAGTGAACTAGAAATGTGTCCATAGGACACGGATGCCCCCGCTATGCATCGTTTCCAGATACTTAAGTGCAATGATGGGAATAATAGCATTTCAAAGACAGTGATGTTCGAGTAATTGTAAGAATATGCATAAACTTGAAAACTAATGTAAATGGAAGTATCAAAGGGCAATAACGTCTGAACGGAACATGTATGAGCGAAACCCCACCTTCATGCACAACTACATATCAGGCCAAGCATTGTGGTCAAGTTTCATTAAATTCCGACCAGTAGTGTAGGAGGAGTTGTGTTCACGAGAATATCGGACGGACGGACGTTCTTACAAATCGGTACTTAAGTGGCTATCCTTTTGTTCTCCCCATTGATCTTTTTAGCCACATAAGCCGAACTAGCCACATAAACCCATTACGGAATGAATGACATCAAAGAAAATGTACAGTTACCTATTGTCCCTACAGCCACCTAAGTACCAATTTATCCGGTCGAAGGACGGACGGATGGACGGACGAACGTCCTTACAAATCGGTACTTAAGTGGCTATCCTTTTGTTCTCCCCATTGTTTTTTTTAGCCACATAAACCGAAATAGCCACATAAACCCATTACGGAATGAATGACATCAAAGAAAATGTACAGTTACCTATTGTCCCTACAGACACCTATGTACCAATTTATCCGGTCGGAAGGACGGACGGACGGACAGGAGCAACTCTTAATGCCCGTCGCCATTTCATGGCAGGGGCATAAAAATATCTACCTGGGCTCAGTGGTGGAAGAAATTGTTAGCTGGATAAATTGGCATTGATTCCAAACAGACCAATAAGTGGAACCACCTTAATACTTAATGAACTGTGAATTCATTAATATTCACAAGGTACTAAATTTCATGGATATCATTGCCAGTGCCCAAGGTTATAAAACTGAGCATGGAAACCAGTCTCAAATCTAAAGCATCTGATTGGCTGAAATGGCGACTGGTCGCCATTTCAGCCAATCAGATGCTTGAGATTTGAGACTGGTTTCCAATCTCAGCTTTATAACCTTCAACCCAGATCAATCCACAAACTTAAAATCACTCTCAAATACAGAATGAAAACATATCTTTGAAAATTGCAATCCACAAAGAACTCATATAGTAAATGCTCATGAACAAATGTGATTCCATAACATGCAATTTGTTAGCAGTGCTAGTTCCCCAGATAAAAGTATAACCACAAAACAAGTTTTCCCATGGTTCAAGAGAACTATTAAATAACAGTGTTAAATGAAATATCACCTTTAATATCAGTTGGTGCAGCATCAATATCATACTGAAATAGAAACACCAGCTCATATTTAAAAACATATAAACAGAAAATAAAAAAAAATTGATGCTTAAATCAAGATATACTGTACAACATTTGCTTACCATCACTTTTTCAAATTTCATATAATTGGAAAAAATGCTAGAGAGTTTGTTCCTTAGTTCAAAAACAATTAAATCTTATTTTAATGGTAGCTGCAAAAACAATTAAAGTGTTTTAAAAATTGGTATTACTTTTCACTTCTACTTTATAATCAAAGTGCCAAGAAAAATAAACACTTTTTATACAAAACTACATGTAGATGTGACGACCTTCGAATTTGAAAACAATCACCCTTCACTACATAGATGAGCCCGCCCGGCTAGCTCAGTGGATAGAGCATCGGACTGTCAATCCAGGGGTCGTGAGTTCGATCCCCAGCCGAGGCGGGAAAAATTTCTCCGTGACAATTGAACTCGGACATTGCGTCTGAGAGTCATTTGTCCCTCACCTCTGATTCAAGTGAGGAAGCAGTCAGTCGCTTGCGGAGAAATTGGTTAGTACTGGTTAGAGACCCAGGAACACCGGTTAGGTGGACTGACCGCCGGGATATAACCAGAAAGGTGTTGAAACCAGGCGTTAAACCCCAAACAAACAAACAAACAAACAAATCACTACATAGATGAGGCTTATATATTGTAAGCAAACAGTTTTAATCTATATCAGCTGACTCATCCATGCCATCTGATCAGGATCTAAACTGTTTGCTTTTTAATTCATTAGATTAGTTCTGACCAAGAGGTGAACAGTGTATAAGATCAGGGCTGAAGGTTATAAAACTGAGCTTGGAAACCAGTCTCAAATCTCAAGCATCTGATTGGCTGAAATGGCGACCAGTCGCCATTTCAGCCAATCAGATGCTTGAGATTTGAGACTGGTTTCCATGCTCAGCTTTATAACCTTGGGCACATATGGCATGGATGTGCTGGCTGATCTGGATCTACAACCTTTGCCCATGCTATAAAGATGTATCTATAGAGTAAAACTTATATTCAATAAAGTTCTCCCACAAACACAGTATTTCTTGCAGTTTGACCCAAAAACATCTGAAATGGATTCTGGATATAGCTCAATACTTTAATTTCACTATGTCATAAACCCAATGTATTTAATTAAGTTTAAAATCCTAGAAATCATAGGTCAAATGAAGTTATATTAAAGACCTCATTGAAAAACTATGAATGTATCTCTTCTGGTTTTAATGATAAACTTTGCCAATTACTTTTATTTAGACATTATCACTACAGAATATCACACCTGGGCCCATGATCATAAAACTAAATCTGGAGACCACTTTCAAATCTCAAGCATCTGATTGGTTGAAATGGCAACTGGTCACCATTTCGGCCAATCAGATGCTTGAGATTTGAGCCTGGTCTCCAATCTTAGTTTTATTATGTTGGGCCTTTGTTTACCTTATTTGGCTTTCTGTTGTGTTCTTTCCAGAAAATAACCTCCCACTGCTTCAGCAATTTCTTTACTTCAACAATATCCGCCATCTAAAAAAACAAGAACATGTCATCATTGAATAACAAATACCCCAATAGATAAATAGTTGTTAGATGTCTCCTTCACTAGCTAACTTACTTTTTGAAACTAAATGTTTGGCATATTTTGATCTTTAACCCCCTCCCCTGCAAGTGTAACATGGAACTTTGAAGTAAGGCAGTGGTTCTTTAACGCAGCACTTTTGGCGAACACTTTAGTGAAGTTTGGTTGAAATCCTTTGAGGGGTTGCTAAGATATGCTATGGAAATCAGATCTGTGACAAAAACCATCCATACATACGACAGTCAGAGTGATCACTTACAGTACCTGACCCTTAAGGACATAGATATGCAATTTCATATAAATGTCACAATTTTCTTTTTATCCCTTACCTCCACATACCGTAAAAACCCTATGTTTTCGGGCAGCTTAAAATAATTATTTTTTTTCTTGGACGAAATCTTAGGGTCATGATAAAATAATTATAAAAATCGCGGCCGAAAACATAGGATTTTGTCCGCGTCGCCGACTATCCGAATACTGGTACAGTATACATCTGTATTTATGAAATGCGTAACTTTTAACGTATTTTGTCTAAGTCTTTGGACAGAAAAATATTATTTTTCTGGCTGAATAATATTTAGAGACGAGAATTTTCATTTAATAACAGATCGTCCAAACATTTAGACACATGTGCATAACTTGACACGTCCATAGATAAATGTAAGCCTTGAATATGTCAACACATGCCAGACGTTTGTACCTTTGAAATTTCTGCTTACCTTTGTCAAGCAATTAACTCCATATTTGCTAAATAAACATCCTATTGTTGTATAATCAACATTGCCAAAAGAATTTGATGGCTGTCGCAGATAAGAGTGCATTAGATACGTTGCAAACTGCTAATTCGGCAAAGTGCCGGTTCTGCAGATACAAACACAACCTGATCAGAAATTAGCAATAATTATACCAAATATTATCAATCAAACAATCGGCTGATTTAGAAATGAAATCAACCTAGTTTGTTGACGGGTTGCAATTTTTAGTAATACACCGTCGATCGATTTTTTTAGCGGTGCGTACTGTTTCAAGTTGACGTCGGCGTCTTTGATGAAATACACAAGCATCGCTGACATTTTAGATCAAAGCAGGCAATGAACACTTGTTCATAGCAGTTGTAAATTTGATGATTTTAGTAAATGTACATGTAATAATTCTTGGATATTTTAGGGGCAAGTATTCGCAAATTTAAAAACACACATCGATTATTTTATTTCTTACTCGTAATAAAATTAAACTCGCATTTGAATAACGGTTTTAAAAACATCGGTTCTGTTCATAAAAATTTATAGGCTTGAATTGAGTTACGATATTTTCTTGGGAAAAATCATTTGACTGAAAACAGTTTGGATATTATTAAGCTCCGATCATGTGATCAGGTAAAAAGTACAATAGATGTTTGCCCGCGGCAATCATAAAGTCGCAATATTTCGCACTTTATTGCCTAGTTGCATAGCAACGTCTCCAGATTTGAGATGACAGATTGCAAACTAAAGATTATCATAATTATAATTGCTTTAAATAAAAAAACATTATTTTTACCAGGTTTCAATCTCATTACTTACCGCTTTGTTGTTACAATATTAATTACCGCAAATAAGATGATGAAAAATAAATGTTCAGAAACAAACATATCCTTAATCGGCGGACAATGATGTATACGGTTATTGCCAAGTTCTATCTTTAATATCAAAATCGAAACCAAGGTTTACAAACATATTTTTTTGTTACTAATCTAATAAAAATGACGAATTTAGAATTGAAAATGCTGGCCGAAAACATAGGGTTAGTGAAAAAATCGCCGATTTTTAGTGGCCAAATTTTTAGGGTCAATAAAAAAATTAATATTTAAAAAAAAAAGACCGTGGCCGAAAACATAGGGTGACCGAAAACATAGGGTTTTTACGGTATATGCCTTTATGGCATGGGCTGGCACATCTGTGCCATATATATCAGGATCTACACTGTTTGCTTTTTGATTTATTAGGTTATTTCTCACCAAAGTGACTGGTCAGTGCAGATCTGGATTTATTAATCACATGTCTGAAGCAGGTATCAAGTTAAAATAAGGCAAAAAGGTAGCTGGCAATAAATGTAGCGGCACTGAAATTAGATGGACTGGGTAGCTCCATTTGTAGCCCAGGGCTTTTTTCTTCTATAGCAGGGGTCATTATGGGCGCCTTCCCCTCAGAAAATTTCTTTAAAATCATGCAGCTTTCTCCAAAAAGTAACTTTACATAAGGATTTTTATTCCCCTTTAGAAAAGAAACCATGCTTTTTTCCCCAAAATTATAGGGCGTGGACCTCTTCCCCAGGCAGTGAAAATCAGCACTGTAGCCTCAGCCTTGTAAGTCTTAGTTTTTTCCACCAGCTGTACACTGGTTGTACACTGGTGGCACATGTGTTAAACACATATATATGGAGCAAAGGGTTAAAAGATCAGATATCTCAGCCAGGGTTGAAGGTTATAAAGCTGAGATTGGAAACCAGTCTCAAATCTCAAGCATCTGATTGGCTGAAATGGCGACTGGTCGCCATTTCAGCCAATCAGATGCTTGAGATTTGAGACTGGTTTCCATGCTCAGTTTTATAACCTTGGGCATAGGACAGCATTTGCCCTGTAAGCATGGGGTCCCAGGTTCAAGTTCCAGTCTAGCTGTACATTCTTATGGGTTTTACTTGTAGTCAGACTGCATATTTTTCTCACCTAATAATTTACAGTCCTCGGTCACTTGAATACTCAAAGGCAAATATTTGATTTACTGCATCTTACTACAATAAAACAAGAATTTGGTGTTACACAAAACACCTGTGCAGCGGCCTTGCTAAAGCTGACGTGAGGGCCTGTTTTTTACAATATATTATGATGAAAGATGAAATTGAAGTTGCAATACTCCAATTATGTTTGATTTAAACCACACCAAGTTTTCAAAAGAAACAAAACCGTCCAACAGGTATTTACTTAGTTTTATGAAACTAATAGAATAACTTTCATTGTTTCCTTTACAAAAGCTGATCCAAAGCTTCATGACAAAAACAAATACTTGCACAATTTTAGCTGAATTATTATTTTGAAAATCCTGTGAAAGGGAAATAACTCAAAGACTGGTCAATAAGTATTTAGTATATATAGTTATCATTCTTGTTTTCTTGTTATCAGCTTTTTTTAGCAGATAATAAACAATAAACAAGCAACACTGAACTATGAGAAGTCAGTCATTTTAAAGGGGCATCACTAAATACTTAATCAATCAGAGTTATCCTTCATGTTGACCTATACTTTTATAACTTTGTTAATACAGACAACATAATCTAAGTATTGGGTCAAAATGAGAAGTACTTCCAAGTTACAAGCAACAATGCATATAGCTTTATATTGTTGAAATTAACCTTGGCATACATATAAATTTGAAGATAACCATTAAATTTCCTTGAACCTCATAAGTTCTGTAAGAAGGCCTACACCACAGTATATTGTGATATGCTTCACTCTGCAATACCCATCCCTCTGACAGTACACAAAAAATATATCAAGCCAATGACAGATGAATGTAATGAATAGTCAGTCTTGATTGTGTTACTGAGTTGCCTTTTTGAGATACCATGTCAACATTACAGCAAAGATTGACAATAAGCATAAACAACATAATGCATCTGAGTTTTCTCACAATTTCTCTTTGCCTAAATTGTGTATGAGGTGAACCTTCAGACTGAACGACACACAAATGATTTCTTCGAACTCCCTTTCTCTGATTTGTTGAAAGATGCTCCCACTTGCTTATTATTTTGACAAAAAAGGCATTATGCACAAAAACGATGGGTAACAAGTTGAGGGATTTTCTTTGCCAAAATAATCCTAGTTGATTTTTTCCTGCCTCATCTCTAAGAAGTTTTTGAGGGATTTTCTTTGCCAAAATAATCCTAGTTGATTTTTTCCTGCCTCATCTCTAAGAAGTTTTTGACTATGTTGTGTCAGTCAGTTTCCATCTCAATTTGTTGCAGATATATAGTGTCAACATTACTGTTGGACTGGTTGATAAGCTTGGCATAGATGGCACAGCTCAAGACAGAGACATCCATGTATACTTTTCACTTTACTGTATTTTTTAAATATAATACATCATCAGTTATTGTTGTTGCTCATTATCTTTTTGTTTTCCTTCCTGTAAGAGATAAACACCCATCAGTCAGTGTACAACACCATCTTACCCATGAAACAGGGTATAACCCCTGAAAATCCAATAGAAATTCTCATCCTGACCCTTATAGTATTTCAATCCAAAGCTCAAATTTCATTATAATACACAAGGTAAAATTGTTTTGATCCAACAAAATGGCAGCAGTGCAAATTTGACCATTGAATTTCAGGTGTTAGTGAAAACCCTTATCAGTGTCCAATACCTGAATTATGTAGTAATTATATAGTGAGTTATAGAGTGCAGTTTGTATTATTAAAATATGCATTTTGTCCAGTAAAATTATTAAAGTACTTATCAAACACATGCGTTAATGTTTTAAGCATATTTTAGCAAAAACACTTAAACTTGTATTAAGTCAAATGCAGGGGCGTAGCCAGCTTTTTTCAAGTCGTAGGCACATACAAGGGGATCCTAGTGGCGGTTGCCTCTTGGTAAGGGGGTATGGGGTGTAAAGCTCACCAAGAAGCAGTAAACAAGAGGAGATTAAATATAGCAAAATGCAAGTAAAGCGTGACAACACTGAGAATTGGAACGTAGGCCTGCATTTACATCTGGCAAAGAAAGTATTCATTTTCCCCAGAAACCGAATCAAAGCCAGACATATTTGATTCGACAAAAACGGCTTGAACCTGTTACCATACCACACCGTTCTTTTTTCTTGTATTTTTGGGACTTTTGAAAATGTCATTTTCTTGTCCAACTTGTAGGCCCGGGCCTACATGGCCTAATAGTAGCTACGCCACTGAAATGAACAGTAGCATAAAACAGACAGGTCTTCCATTATTCCTGGTCTAGGGTTTACCAATCACTGCCTGATGGTGATTATATGTGAAAATATCTCTTTGAACATTTCAAAATCTACAGTCAGACGTTAAAATTTACATGATCAATGCATTTGGCAGAGCCATTCTATCACCATGATGAGGTAAATATACTAAGATCTATGGTTTTCTAGCAATTAAAAATAGTGTGCCGAGGAAGGGTCCATATATCAGACTCATTCAAAGAAGGAAAAACAGTGCCAACTGTTTTGTTTAAAATACCGAATTGGTCAAAATATCAAGCAAAATACATAACTTTTCTTACTTAAAAAGTTTATCACTCATTCATTCAAGATAACTGCATATACAATCAGGCAGACAGAAATTGTGACAAAAACCAGTGTTCATGCTAATCATCAAGCATTTCTGTAGAGTTAACTCGCTGACAGGGACTCAGTAACACAATTAATTATCAGGACTGTGAAAGTGTAAGACGGAGGTGATACAAACATAACATGCAGTATATTTACAGGACAAATTCCCAATCGGGTATTTATGAATGCCTAAGGATTTTAGCAAGAACGGTATGTTGAATTAATATTTACGTTCTATCATAGCTTTCATTGAACAAAAATACACTTCTGAAGGGTTTATCCGAGTTTTTGTCTAGTTCAGTTTTGACAGCGTTTCCCGCAAAAATCGGTGTAAAGTGAGCGCTTAGGTTTCAGGCCACTAAAAGTGAACCTAGTTGACTGTTTCACTGCGCATGTCTGTACTTTCAGCAGACAGCGACAGTAGTAAACCAATTTTGTCTGGCGACTATAATCGCCAGAGAATCCTTAGCGAGCTTAAGTTATCTTTCCTTGAGGTTTAAATATAGGCGATATAACCCAGGTATTCTAGTAAAGTACGTGCTGCTGGAGATTAACAGTTTAACACCAGTTAGTGGTAGATTAAAATACAACAAAATCAGAGTCATATTCCAAGATGCATGTTTACCATTATCCCAACAGGGTTGCTGATAGCAATTTGATGCCACTTCACTCTGTCACTGATTTATTTGAATGGAATGTCTACTAAACTGAGATATGTTAAACCTTCGAGTTGCACAAAATCTGCACAATGTTTGTCATAATATGTCGTTCAGTGCAGTGCGATGTTTACACCTTTTAATTGCTGGTTTAATAAAATATAAGCTGTACCTCTTCTTTTTTATCACAAAGGGTACTCATTTTCTCTTCATCCATGTCAAGTATTATCATGAATTATTGTGATGAGCAATAGGCCTAGTTGATAAGAAGCTGGAGAGAAAATATTTAAATAGATACAGAAAGCAAGTGTGACGTCATCCTGCAGCCAATCAGAGGCCTCTAGTTTTTGGTTTACAACAGTCGTTTATTTTGTGATGACGACGGAGAAAGAGTCTATGAACCTAGTTGATAAAGGTGTAACTCCTGTAAAAGTCTCTTCCCTGTATAATCTACAGTAAATGTGACATATTTAAAATGTTTTCAATCATATCTGGTACCATTTAAATGACTCGAGAATAGCTATACCACTATCATCTCGTACCGTTACGATTTCACGCCACATATAACATAATTATACTGGTAATTGATTATTATAGGCATTGTTTGTAACTAGTTTAACCTGTTATTACCAGAAACAATATGATAACTATTAAAATTTAAGATCGACTATGTTTATTTATAATATTTAGTCCCTTTTTGAATGCAAGATAATGGAGTTTTAAAATATAAGTTAATTAACTAATAGTTACTCTGTGCGTCTGTAAATTGTTTCAGAAATAATTAAAGAATGATAATAAAAAATCATTCTATTGTTAAATAATCTTCTGGAAGAGGGCGTTTTAAAAAGCTTTTTATACCTTCCATTAGTGCTTTTTATGATAGAATAGACAACAGACGGCCAGAGCTTGACTTTCGCACAGGTCCAACTCCTCTCCTCTGAACTTCAGGTATTTCTCAGTATTTATCCAACACTTCCGTGAGCTCTGTGATAAGTACGAAATAAAATAACAAGACAACATAATTACTTTATAAGTTCAGTCATGGATTTTATCTATACAGTCAGATTTTCCTATCTACAATTAATTTGGCTGTCCTTCTGAATGTATTGTACCTAGTTCTGATATGCTAATTTCGTTTATTTAAATGGTAGTGGCTACAGGTCCGGTCTGACTTTACACTTAGTTTGTCCTTCTTTTTTTATTCGTTCAAAAGAATAAAAGAAGATTCTTTCAGAGAAAATTTGCATTTTGTTCTTTTTTATTTCGTTAATAAAGATTATTTTAAGTCATAATCCCAGTGTTAAGTTTGCATAATTTGATATCCTGCATATGTATTTGTTCCCTGATATACCACACCTGACAATATGGCATCTGGTACTATCTTAAAGATGTGTTCATGCAAGATAAAATCAAAGTAGGATTGGAAAAGTTTTGGTGATGAAATGTATTGGTAACAACATTAATTTTACAAATTGAGTTTTTCTCACGCACCGTTTATAGCGGGCGACTTTTCCCGCGGATTTGTAACACGTGACTTCAACACAAAACAAAAAGGTAAGCAAATATTACAGTCAGCTTTAATCTTTGATTTTTAAGCGATTAAACCTCCTAAAAACTAACCATTCTGTGTATCTCCTCATTTACATTAATGTGCCCAATCAGGACATTTCGACCACTTACCATTTCGACCCCAAATTAATTCCCGAGACATTTCGACCCCTTGCCATTTTGACCCTGACTTGACAGCCCCTTATACCTTCATGTTATGTCAGTAATTTATGAAACTAGAACAAATAACCAAGGGTTGATGATTTCTGCAAAGTGGAGCAGTCACCACAGCTGGGAATACCCGATCGCGATAATATAAAAGCTCTTTCATGTTGGCATCTGTTTGCCACTTTATTACCCTTTCCTCCATAGATACTCCCTTATTGCGTGGGCGAACAGTTTAGATCCAGATCAGCCGGCACATCCGCTTTTTGATTTGGTAGGTGATTTATGACCTAAGTGCGACCAGTGCAGATCCTGATCGGACAGCAAGGATGTGACGGCTGATCTGGATCTACACTGGTCGAACATGCGTAAAAAGGCGTATGGAGGAAAGGGTTAAATCTTTATTCTCTATACAGTCCTATTAAAGCTAATTTGTGTATTGTTTTTTGTATGTAGATGTCTACTCCTTTGACTCCACGAAGAAGCAAGCGAGGCCGAACAGAAGAACCCAGCAGCCCAACATCGGAAACCTCCACAGCAACAACACGTATATAATCTGTTTTTAAACAAATGGTTAAGGGGGATAAACATTGTTCAGGGTTCTCCCCAGCCCATTTTAGCGTAGCGGGAGTGCTACGCTTTGATCTCAACTGCTGTACTTCCGCTACTCTTTGATTATCCCGCAATGCCTTAAACAGTTAACGCTATGCCTTCCTGTTTATTGTAAAATCCAAGTAATCATGTGTCTCCTCTCAAATGTACCCTCGGGCTATTTGGCTCATTAAGAAATTACAGCTAAAAGGCCCTTGTTTGCACAAATGGATGTCCAGTTGACGAATCAAGACTGGTGGGTGGGGTTTAAGACAAGTCTTTGACGTCTGCTAATTTTACCGTTATTTGCATTTCATTCTGGTTTGTGGCTATTCCTGATACGCAGATTTCACCTTTTTTAATGAAAGACCAAACCTATTAAACATCAGGCAAATAATTGACGCTAAAACAATAATAAAATGGTATATGTTTTGAGTTTTCTGTTTGATTTTCTAATTCTTTTGTTGACAAATTGTTGCTGTCGATGTGTTGTCCAGGATCAAGGTTAACTTTAGAAAATATTTTTTAAGAATTTTAAAAATTGTTTAAAATGTAAAATGTAGTAAAATATGTCAAAAATAGTCGATTTATTTATTTTAAGTCGTTCTTTTTATTTATTTTGGAATGAAACGCGGAAAAATGCAAAAGTCATATATTTTCGCGACCATGCTATATTTGATACAAGTTATGCTCGACTTCAGAAATTCAAGTTGTAATTTTTATTTATCCAGGCTATAATTAGTTTTGAAACAAACAATTTTCTTGTCCAAATCACCAACCTCAGTGTGAAATGGACTACTTTTACTTAATTTTTAGTCCAATACTCCAAACTGATGATACCCAATATTGTAGCATATTAAAGACCACCAGACCCCTTGCTTTACAAGCAACCTATATTCACTTCTGCATAAAAAATGACACAGATATTTTTAAAAGTGCTGAATGAATATATAAAATATGCCTATTTATATTCAATACACATTAATATCAGCTGCTTTTATTGCATTTCCCATTCTTTATAGTTCCAAAACCATGATAAATCAAACCTGAAGTTATTTTGGGGGGGATTTGTTTAGGGAAGAAGGCGAGGTAGTTGGTAACATAACCTTGAGTATCGACTTCGTCCGCGGTCTTGATGAGCTATCCCTTAAAAAATTTCTGGGGAGAACCCTGTTGTTTATGGCAAAAACTATTTAAAATTTCATATATGAATGTTCAGATTAGATTCTTTAAGATGTATGATTGTATCTGAGCTCGGTCCAGTTTAAGAGAGTTAATGCTCTTTTACCAAGCACTGAAAAATAAAAACTGATGAATTTACTACAGCCCTCAAAATCAAGTGTGAATTTTTAGTTCCAATAAGAATTGTCTACTTAAAGTTTTCAATGTTGTCTTATTGTTGTACATATATTAATTAGAAACCTGTCATTATTTTGACAGATAACCACAACATATTGCACTAAGTTTTTATGCTATATCCCCTTTTCCTAAATGTTTCAAACAGCAGTCCAGAGTTAGCAAACCTTCATTCTACTGTTAAATAGGATTTGAAGCAAACATTCCAATAAGTTGAAATATTTTTTATTATTTATGTATATTCAGCCAGAAGAAGTGCAAGAAAAGCCAAAGCAGCAAAAAGTGATGGAGAAGTGTCATCTCCACCTTCCCAGAGGCGTCGTGTTGATGCATCTCCCGGAGGTGACATGGCCGCTCTTCCATCCTCCCCAGCAGCACCATCTGGGGGTGGGGAGTCCTCGCTGTTCTCCAGTCCTCCTCAGTCAAGAACTGGTGGTAAGTTAAAACATAGCATTTGTGATTATTTTTCAAAACTGCCTTTGCACTGAGAAAAAGTAGAAGATTTTAGACATCAACTATCCTTATCTTATGATCGATCTTCCTTGTAAACTGCAGTAGTTCAATAAAAATGTAACTAAACTGGTCTTGATAAACATCAACATTATTTTGATATTAATTTTCATCCTTTGAAACTGATTAAATAAATGCATGAGTGGCTTAGTGCAACTGTAAAAAATAAGTGAAAGTACTGAAAATTTATAATATGAGCGAAGTTTCTTGGCTGGTCAAGTAATTGAACTGAGGACTTGCTTGATTCAGGTCCAGCTAGTGAAATCATCAGCGAGATAGATCTGAGTTCTCCATTGAACTATGGAACACCAAGCAGCCGAGGGGGACCAAGAACCCCAGGGGTGGGAGCCACACCAATACGCTCACGTCCAGACATCCACAGTGAGAGAAAGATGAGGACAGTTACTATAGGAGGTTCAGAACCAAGTGTGAGTGCTTAGTCAAATATTTGTAGGCGCTTATCCCTTCACTCCAAGTATACCAGTTTTATTGCATGTGTGAACAGAGTAGATTTATGTCATCTAATCAGGATCTACACTGTTGGCTTTTTTTGATCCATTAGGTTTTTTCTGACAGGAAGCAAACAGTGTAGATCCTTATCAAACAGCACAGATACGTGGAGTAAAGGGTTAAGTAACATGTTTACCAATATTTTTGTCATGCAAGCTACATTCTCAGCTAACAAGAAAAGGCTCTTCCCCAGTAAAAAAAATTCCTACACAGCAAAAATACTCTTAGATTCAAAGGAATGGTTTACAGCTTCATTTCTCTATTCTTGAAATAAAAACATTCTGGCGGTATGGTTTCCTGACTGATCTGGAAATCTGATTTTGTGGTCTCTTGAACACATAAAAGACATCTCGTGGTTGATACAATATTAACAAATGCAGTTTGTGTTATGGGAATGCTTCTGTTGTGATAGCAAATAAGTATAATATTTAGGATTGACAGTTGCAGGATGCTGACTCACTACTTGATATATTAAAGATTAGTTAATTTCCAGGAGGGTACAAAGATGACCAGTGATATAACAAGTGATGCTAATGCCGGACCTCAGCTTGTGATCTGGGGTACCGACGTCGTCGTCAGCCACTGTAAGGAGAAGTTCCGCAGGTTCATCATGAAGTATGTTGACAAGAACGTGGCGGAGGATGAAGCATTTGAAGGCATGGATATCTCACAACCATACTACCTGCAGCGGTTAGAGGAGGTAAGTAATAACTTTTTGTGTCTGTGTGATATTGGCTGTCATCCCAAGTGTGAACAGTGTAGATCCACACAGCACAGAACTGGCTAATCTGGGTCTACACTGTCACCCATGTGATAACAGACATATTTTGATTTGCGAAAAATACATCCCAAATCATAAGATAGTCACGTTAGGCTTCTGCTGTATTATTGTAGTCAGTAGCACTACTGTACTTTATTATGAAGATTCTGTACTTCCTGTATTAAGGTGTGGTCAAAATCAGGAGACGCTAACTTTTTGTGAGAATTACCTCCGTATAATTTATTAAACACAAGAGAATTTTTTAAAAAATTATTGCAGCAAATGCTTTCTATTATTGCAGATCAATGTTATCGGTGAACCATTCTTGAACATAAACTGTGAACACCTGCGCGAGTTTGATGCTGATCTGTATCGGCAGCTGATCAGTTACCCACAGGAAGTGATCCCCACATTTGACATGGCGGTCAACGAGTTGTTCGTAGATAAATACCCAGATACAGTGTTGAATCATCAGATCCAAGTGAGGCCGTACAATGCTGAAAAGACGAGAAATATGAGATCTCTCAACCCAGAAGGTAACAAGATGATACATAGAATGTTGTTAATAGAAAACTTATTCATTCTTTTTAAAAACTATGATATATATGGTGAGCTGACCTTATTTTTACAGTCTTATAAATAAAGCATTTATAACGTTTTGGAAAATAAAACTAGAAGTAGTATGAAAATGCAGAAACCTTTAAACTGAAATAATAAGCTTTATCCCATTTAAGTATCTTGTTGCTATTCCAAGTTAAACTAGCATTGTTGTCACTGTATTGCAAAAAAACGTATAACTCCTTATTTCTAAGGTACTTGCAGTGTTTTTGCACTAAGCCAACAAAAAATTTGTACCTTCATCTTTTTAACAATTACAATTATTGCTTTGAATGTTCTTACAGTAAAATCTTTTTTTTCTGATTATCTTGTGATGAAAATTAATTGCTATTAAATTCTCTCACAATTTCAGATATTGATCAGCTGATCACCATTAGTGGTATGGTCATTCGGTTATCTCCCCTGATTCCCGAGATGAGAGAAGCATTTTTCTCGTGCTATGTATGTCACAACACAGCCACTGTAGAAATAGAGCGGGGCAGGATTGCTGAGCCCACACTGTGCCAGAATTGTAACACCAACTACAGTTTTGCTCTTGTACACAACAGGTCACATTTCAGTGATAAACAGCACATCAAGCTACAAGAATCACCAGGTAAGATGGCATATAATTTCTGTAATAAAAAAGAGAAATATGAGTATCAGGAATTGCCACAAAACACAGCCTCCCCACGCAGTGAAAAAGAAGAGAGGAAAAAGATTTAAGTATGTCAATTCAAATAAGACACCATAAACAGTTAACAAAAAAGAGAACCCTAGGGGGGTTACCTTCTTGGAACGGTCAGTGGCAACACAATTTGCCACTGGGATTCTAAAACAGGTACTAGGGTGCACCAACCTCACACTTCATAATAGCAAGAAAAAAAATTTATTCATAAAGAAAATTCCTAACTGGCAAAAGGGACAGAAATTGATTTTGTAGTTTGTATTGCTAGCAATATAGCCTTGGTCTGGTTGTAGACTCCCCAGTAGATCAACATAAGATTATTATGAAAGTGGCAAGATATGGCTGATAATATTAAAAACACATTTATTATTGCATGTATGATATTTCGTGCGTCTGATCAGGATCTGCACTGGTCGCATTTTGGTCAAAAATAACATAATAAATCAAAAAGCAAACAGTTTAGATCCTGATCAGACAGCACGGATGTGCCGGCTGATCTGGATCTAAACTGTTCGCCCTAGCAATAAAGATTTATCTATACAGGAAAGGGTTAAATAAGGCTCTGAACAGAATGACAATAACAAAACATTGTACAAGGGAAGTTTAAATTAAATTTAAAAAGTTTTATAGGAGATTGCAGATGAGATGTGCATGTATCAAATGGTTTTCCTTGCAGAGGACATGCCCCCTGGACAGACTCCGCACACAGTGGTTCTATATGCACACAGTGACCTAGTTGACAAAGTACAACCAGGTGACAGGGTCACCATCACTGGAATCTACAGAGCAATGCCGCTGCGCGTGAACCCTCGTATGCGTAATGTCAAGTCTGTGTACAAGACTCACATTGATGTTGTTCACTTCAGAAAGATGGATATCAAGAGACTACACGAGGCGGAGGATGATGAAACGTTAGTTCAAAAGCACAATTAATATGCATCAAAATTTGAGATACCTTTCATCAATTACAAAACCTGAAGTTAGTTTGTGGGTGTAGCTTATCATGGCTACAAAATAACTGACACAGTTTCTTTTTTCACTTTTCTTAATTAATTAAGATAAAGAATCATCTTTTAACAAGAACTGTAAGGCTGCATACTACACTTTTTTCTTAATTAAGCTAATCCTTTAAGGCTGCATTCTACAATTTATTCTTAATTAAGCTAATCCTTTAAGGCTGCAATCTACACTTTATTCTTAATTAAGCTAATCCTTTAAGGCTGCATTATACACTTTATTCTTAATTAAGCTAATCCTTTAAGGCTGCATTCTACACTTTATTCTAAATTAAGCTAATCCTTTAAGGCTGCATTCTACACTTTATTCTTAATTAAGCTAATCCTTTAAGGCTGCATTCTACACTTTTTTCTTAATTAAGCTAATCCTTTAGAAATAAGTTGTTGTTGCCAGCCCAAACTTTCCAACAATATTTGCCTTGGTTAAAAAGTAATTACCTGTTGTACCTACCCCTCCCACCCCAGAAATTCTGGGTAGAACAACTTGGACAATAACTTTGTTTAAACTTGACCAAAGCATATGTAGTATGGTATGGCAATCCATTTAGTTATGCTGTCTGATATATCTGCAATCTAGATTTCTTTGTGCTTACAAGTGTGGTTTTTCTTCATTCTTCATTTCAGTAAATCGTCACGTCTGCCACCAGAGAGAATAGAATTAATCAAGAAGTTGTCAAAGGAATCAGATATTTATGAAAGACTAGCACGAGCCATAGGTAAGTTCATTCAGTTCATTTTCACTTCTACTCCATACATATATATCCCATGGAGTACTGTGCCCAAGGTTATAAAACTGAGCAAGGAAACCAGTCTCAAATCTCAAGCATCTGATTGGCTGAAATGGCGACCAGTCGCCATTTCAGCCAATCAGATGCTTGAGATTTGAGACTGGTTTCCAATCTCAGCTTTATAACCTTCAGCCCTGTATCCAATGAAGTAAAGGGTTAAGAATTTTACCCTATCCTCCATAGATACACCTTAATTGCTAGGGTGAACAGTTTAGATTCAGATCAGCCAGCACATCTGTGCCATATATCAGGATCTAAACTGTTCACTTTTTGATTTGTTTGTTATTTCTGACCAAAAAGCGACCAGTGCAGATCCTGATCAGACGGCACAAATGTGCCGGCTGATCTGGATCTACACTGGTCGCACATGCCTATCTATGGAGGAAAGTGTTAATCCATCAAATCAACAATGTTTTATTCAGATATTGGTGAATATCACAAAAACTTGGGGGTTTTTAGTTTGATTATTTGAGAGGCGAGTCATAGTGTTCAGCAAATGTAATGTTGGGTTTCTCAACTACAGGCTTTGGATATCATTATAACTTGGCTTTACTTAAATTGGTGAAGAGCCAAGGCCCTTGAAATTAAACACTTCCCAAATATTGTTTTTAAAAAAACCTTTTGAATTTAAAATGCTAATTTTAAGAGAGTTTTCAAAGAAAATGTTAAGAAAGTACTGTATTTTGGGGTGGTTTCTTCACCAAAAAGAAGAAAAAAAAAGTTCTCCACTTGGGAAGTGGCACTTAATAGGCTTCTGTTAGGTAATGATAATGAAGGCTGTATGTACACTAGGCTGGCATTATTTAGTATCTCTGTTTGTTGACAATCACCCCTGTTTTACAGCACCAAGTATCTATGAAAATGAAGACATTAAGAAGGGCATCTTGTTACAGCTGTTTGGTGGAACCAGGAAAGATTTCACCAATACCGGACGTGGAAAATTCAGGTAATGTCTTAAACAGAGATGTATATAGAAAAACTTCTAAAGCTTGTGACATTAGTTTGTTGAAACTGTTGACAGAAGTGCAAAATTTCGAACTTGTGTAGAAATTGAATAGATTATTCTTTATTTTCCTGAAACTGAAACGACAATTATTGTTTAATCAAAATCGACACCTGACTAAACCCTGTTTGCTGATGTTGATGAAGTGTAAAAGAGATTTTGTGGCTTGCAAAAGTTATGACTATTATTGACATGAATTAATCTGTTTAATGAAGACATTCATAATTTATGCTTTATAATTTAGTCAGTACTTAACCCAGATGAAGAAAGTAATTGTTCAAAATATGGCTTATAATTTTGATATAATAAACAGACAAACTTAATGGTAGTTTGCCTATATTGGCATATTTTATATGATAGTTTTTTGCTTGTTATTTGGATATTCCTTCCTGTAGATCTGAGATGAACATTTTGCTGTGTGGAGACCCGGGTACCAGCAAGTCCCAGTTACTGCAGTATGTGCACCATCTGGTTCCCCGAGGACAGTACACGTCTGGCAAGGGCTCCAGTGCAACAGGTCTAACAGCATACGTTACAAAAGATCCAGATACGAGACAGCTTGTTCTGCAGACGTAAGTTAGTTTACCGGTTCCCTCATTTCTTGTTAAATTTGACTAGCCACAAGTCCTATCAACTTGGATCATGCACTAGAAACAATCTTAAATTATAAATGAAAGGTCTAGAAAATTGTTATTTCATGGTGGCGACCTGGAAAATGTATTCTCCCTGCACAAGAACTCGCCCACTTACTATCCAGGGACAAAATCTGATACACATTAGGTATTTATGTAGCCACTCAGATTCACTAACTATGCAATAGATTTATCTTCGAGTTTGATTTATAATAGCTGGCTTAATAATTACTGGCTAAATAATGATTGAACAATCAGATTTCAGATGTGTGCATTTGATAAAAATTATATGAGCCCATCATGATATATTAGGGAGGTTTCTGATCAGATGTGGCTTTATTTATTTCACAGTGATACTGTTTTGGAAAAAAAAGTGGATTAATATTTGGACTCTGGCGAATGTTACTTGCCTGGTTAGACAAGTGTGATCAGATTTTTTAGGCCTGACCCAGTAAGGAAGTGTCAAGTGTTGAGCAAATATAGGCAATTAACCCTTTCTTCCATAGACACACATTGCGTGGGCGAACATTGTAGATCCAGATCATCCGGCACATCCTTGCTGTCTGATCAGAATCTGCACTGTTCGCTTTTTATTTGTGTTATTTCTGACCAAAAAGCAGAGTGCAGATCCTGATCAGACACGGATGTGCCAGCTGATCTAGATCTACAATTTTTGCCCATGCAAGGTGTGTCTATGGAAGAAAGGTTTAACTGCTTATAACTGTCAATAAAGGTGTATCTCTGGAGGAAAGGGTTAAATATATGCATGAAAGCTTAAATCTGTTCCCATTTGCTGTTACAGAGGGGCTTTGGTGCTAAGTGACAATGGTGTGTGTTGTATTGACGAGTTTGACAAGATGAACGACAGTACCAGATCAGTGTTGCATGAAGTCATGGTAAGTAACAGTATCACTAGAGAATTGTTACGTGAAGTCATGGTAAATAACAGTATTACTAAAGCATTGTTATGTGAAGTCATTCTAGAATGGGGAACATAAACCTATCTCAAATTCAAGCTTCTGATTAGCTGAAATGGAGACTTGTTACCAATCATTTTTTTATATAAATCTTCATTATTTGATTTTAATAACAAGAAAAGGAATCACAACTGTTATTTGTGAAACATGGTTTGCAGTCCCGAAACATAAGAGGTTGGTGAAAGCAGCCAAAAAGTGTAAGATATTTTAATGAACACTTTGTGATCAGTTTTATATCGGAGAAAATGGATAATTCCATGAAATGTTTGGTTCTATGGGTGAAGTACTCTCATTGCTTGTACACTTTGGCAATACTTTCTCTCATACCAGATAGCACACATACAAAATGGCTGTTTTGTGGGAACATAAAGCTTTATGTCCAGTGAAATCCCAATATTTAGACACCCTTTGGGACTGGGAAATGGTTTTGCTTATTAGTGGGGTAGAAAGCAGTGTAAAGCTGTAAAATGAGACATCAGAATGGTTGACTATTTTTGAGGGGGTCTTAATAAGAGGTTTTTTGCTGTCGACAATGTATGCAAATTTATGATAACAAAAAGCATTTTAATTTGGATTCCAGCTTGTTATGTCCAAAAGAAATGATCTAGAGGGACCTGGGTCCCACTGCATGAAGATATTTTATTGTTGTTGTTTGCAGGAGCAACAGACCTTGTCTATAGCTAAGGCTGGCATCATTTGCTCATTGAATGCTCGAACATCTATCCTGGCTGCTGCTAACCCAGTGGAATCTCAGTGGAACAAAAACAAGACTATCACAGAAAACATCATGTTACCTCACACACTTCTCTCAAGGTAGGTGCTCTATATGATAGTGTCCTGGCCATAAGTTAAGAGAATTAATATTATCAAGCTGTTTATATTTATGACCCAAGATCACAAAACTGAATTTAGAGACCAGTCTCAAATCTCAAGAATCTGATTGAGACTGGTCTTCAATGTCAGTTTCTTGATCGTTGACCCTGGTCTTAGACTTACTTCATGTTCTTTGTCAAAGGTAATTCCTTGCTTCCAAATTTTGATATAGCATTTATGTCCTCCCTCTCCAACAAATTCTAGAGAGAACAAAATATATGATTCATGAAGTGTTTCTAACAGTGTGATGGATGTTAATGATCACATTCACCTATATTCCATTGGTTGTGTGTTACAACAGATTTGACCTGATTTTCCTGATCCTGGATCCCCAGGATGAGCTGTACGACCGGAAGCTGGCCAACCATCTTGTATCTCTGTACTTCCATGCCCAGGAACAATCCGAGGAAGAATTCTTGGTATGTAACTTCAACTTTTATATATGCACATTTAATTGCCTGTGGGACCAGTGTAGCTCCATATCAGCTGGCAGATTTACCAATAACCATCTGATCTGGATCTAAACTGATTGCTTCTTTTACATGCATAACCTAATGAATCTGAAGCAAATACTTTAGATCCTGATCAGACAGCAAAGATGTGCTGGACATTAACAGAAAACTTGAGACCATGTAAATAGAAGTTCAACACTGAACTAAGAATTAGAATGGACCTGTCTTGTAAAGAAAAAACAATTTTGGTTGAGAACATTTGTCTTGCCTGGTCTGTCATACAGAAATAACTGTTCTGTGTATCAAGTCACATGTTTAACAATGATAGAACTGTCATTACATGTGATTATAGCGAAACCCCTAATCAGACCACCTCTTGGACAGAACAAACTGGTTTTAAGAGTGGCGTGGTATTAATTCCGAGGTAGTTTTGTAAATTAGAACAAAACTGTTTAAAGTAACATTAATTAAAATAGTGGTCTTATTATCTGGGTGGTCCTAATGTTTTGGATGGTCTTTACTAGTAGTTAATGGAGCCTCATATTTGCTGCTGTTGTCACTTCAGGACATGGGTATCCTGAGAGATTACATAGCTTATGCCAAGGTGATGATACAGCCCAAGATCAGTGAAGATGCCGGACAGGCCCTCATCCAGGAGTATGTCAACATGCGCAAGATTGGAAGTGGGCGTGGCCAGATATCTGCGTATCCCAGGCAACTAGAATCACTGATTCGGCTAGCAGAAGCTCACGCAAAGATGAGACTTGATGACACGGTTCTTGTAGCGGACGTGGAGGAAGCTATGAGGTACTGTAAAACTGTTGGTTTTGAACTATCATGGGCTTTCAAATGAATGTTGCAACAGACACATTAACAACGAAGCAAATGTAACTAATTTTTAGCTCGGCTATTCAAAGAATAGGGGAGCTATCCTACTCGCCCCGGTGTCGGCGTCCGTTAAACAAAAAATGCACTTTGGTCCATAACTTGAAAACTACTTACGATATCAACTTGAAACTTGGAATATATATTCACCATCAAATTCTACATCATTACCAACAAGACCCATAACTCTGCTACAAATATTTTTCAAGATATGCCCCTTTTTCACTTAAATTTGGCGTTAAGGAAAATATGCACTTTGGTCCATAACTTATAAACTACTTGAGATATCAGCTTGAAACTTGGAATGTATATTCACAATCAAATTCTAAATCATTACCAACAAGACCCATAACTCTGCTGTCAATATATTTCAAGTTATGCCCCTTTTTTCTTATATTTGGTGTTAAGCAAAATATGCATTTTGCCCAAAACTTTAAAACTATTTGAGATATTGCCTTGAAACTTGAAATATATTTTCACCATCAATATTTTTCAACTTATGTTTCACTTAAGTGCACTTCATCGGTAATTTTGCAAATACTTAAGCTATCAACATCAAACTTCCATTATATTTTCATTTCAGTTCTTTTTCTGTAACATTACTGAAGTGATTGATATTGAACTAAAAGTAAATGTCTCTAACAAAAAATTACTAACAAGTTTTCTAACAAATCAAGAAATATTTCATAGTTATTCCCCTATTCAGTTTAATATTTATGGTACATTAAGGAATTATTTCTGTTATTTGAAATGAATTTCTCCCTTACCATTCACTTGCTAATATTTTTCCTGATTGCACATGAATGTATGGCCATAGTTGTTATTGTTTTAATCTTCATATTGCATTTGTTTCAAATAATTCGAATAGTCGAGCGCGCTGTCTCCTCTGACAGCTCTTGTTTCAGCAACTTATGTTAAAACATGCATGCACGTCAAGGTCACAATACAAACAGTTTTGCACAGTCCAATAGTTTGTGCCTGCTATTTGTTGTAGCTACTTCCCAGATTAAATATTTTCCAATGCAAAATGGAATCAGTCTGAAAAAGCCATAGTGCAAATAAGTGTAAATAAACTCCATGAAATACAGAAATTTACATAAAATTGATTTCAGAACATTGAAAACCAGAAATTAAAGAACAAACAAAAATGCTGTTCTACTGTTAACACAATTTATGCTCAATTTCAATACATTAACAGTTTTTCCGTTTGTAAGTTGACAATTTTTCCGGATTTTCAGAATTCCTAACTTCACACATGATACTGGTAATGTTAATTCACTGTTCAGGGGTCTATGCATGTTTAATGCATCCTTTTAATATGCTATGATGGACTTTGTTACTTCGTTGTCACATGACATGTTATAGAATTGAAATCATTGAAGATGTTTTTTCTGCAGGTTATATAAGGAAGCCTTGAAGCAGGCAGCAGTGGATCCGAGCACCGGCAAGATTGATGTCAGTATTCTGACCACTGGTATCAGCGGGGCTGCACGTAAACGCAAGGCTGAGGTGACACAAGCACTGAAGAAACTGATCCAGGAGAAGGGCAAGGTGGCCACACTGAAACAGGCCAAGTTGTACGAGGAGTTGAGGGAGAGATCTGATGTGGTAAGCTTTTATGTGTCTTCTTCTACTGGCCCTTGTTTTGGCACTTTGCATAGTTTATTGGTCAAATAGAGAACTTCTTTAGACTGAGAAGTTATAGCAAATAAGATGGGATTGTTGTGTTGAAGAAAAGGCAATACATTGGGATCGTGTTGTCAATCGGTCCAGCAGTTCTTAAGCACAAAAGCAACATTGGCTTCGACTTTACCATTTCTGAATATTTTTATCAAACTTTAAAATTATATTTCTTTTAACAGGGTTGAGATGACGTCAGTCACATTTGATGAAGTTATGACCCTTTTTGTACTTTAATATAATATTCTGACAAAGTAACCAAGGGCAACTGTGTTTAACTGAACACCTTTTTAGTGTTATAAATAGCTATGAGATGTAATGGCTGCAGCAAAAGATAAACTATTGTAAAGTTCTCAAAAATTAATATTGTTTTTACTTGTTATATATTAGATTCTCCTTCTTGCACACCCAAATGAATACAAACAAATGTATTAAAATGAAAGATAAAACATCATTAGATTCTTGTAACCAGTTATGATGTCATTTTGAGATATTTTAATCTGGACTTGATAAGATTTTTCATTTATAGTAAGAGTGAACCAAAATCAGCTCAGTATTACCTGACCTTAGAGTCCGGTAATGGTCTACACTACAGTGTTTTCTGATCAGGATCTACAGTGTTTGATTTTATGTTTGTAAATTTATGCCTAGGTAATATGAATGACATTACAGTATTGAAAAATGGGCATGTCGGCAAGTTAATTTAACAAATCGGTAACATCAGTTCTATTAGGGTTAATATGCTTATTTCAACTCATGCCTCAGGTAAACCAAGTTGCAGAGAGGTATTTGTAATCTATTATGTTTGTTTCAGCCTGTTCCTAAGGATCTGTTTGAGGAAGCATTAAAGGAGCTACAAGATGAAGATTTCCTCATTGTCACAAATAAAGTCATCCGACTGTGTGCTTAGATCTGTTCATTGTACTTGGTGCTATCTTAACTTTGAGATCTGGAATGAAAATGTTTGGATTTCACACTTGTTCATGCAAAATCTTAAGGACACTTGTGATGTTTAATACTTTCTTTGTATTTAATTGGTACAGATCAAGTTTGTTATTGTACAAATTTCTTATTTGTAGATATTGATGTTATAGGATCATCAGATTTATTAACAAGTGGAAGTGCTTTAGTGAATATGTATCATATATGGCTGCCACAACTATTACAGCTAAAAAACAGTGCAAAAAGTTGAAAAGTTGAATTTTGTTGTTGAACTATTTTTCTGTCCTACAGAAACTATTTCATCATGATGAGGTCAAAGTAACAAACAGCTGTATTTAAGATATTGGTGGGGGGGAGTATAGCCAAATGTGTTCAACTCATTATTTTGTGTTCATCTTGAAAATTATTTTGTGTTTTCTTTGCCAAGCAATACTTTGGATTTGGAGATCATGCATCATTTTGAACGTTGATTTTATGCAGGATTTCAGACTCAGAAATTAGTGTTGCCTTAGGAGCTGATCTCCGTAGGTTTATAATAAACAATGCTTCTTGTTTGAGGTTATTGCCATAAGTCATAATAGATCAGTTACAGATAGTGTATCGATGACTGTGTAATTTTTGTCCAGTCATTTTTGTTGCTAACTAGCATCTGCCATGTAAGTAGTGTTCTCAAATATCCATTACTTGATATTGTAAGTTACAATTTGTAACACATACTGATTTTTGAGCAAGTGCCTTCTTATTTGTTAATATTTTTTGGAAACTGATTTTGTATTGGCTGCTGTTTCATTTGATATTATCTTTTTATGATGCAAGTAGGAAATAAAAAAATGAATGTTATGAATCTTGTATATTATAAAAATATTACAAAAATAATAACCTGTGTTTTCTTTACTAATTATACAAGATGAAAAAAATTTCTACTTTAAACATGAATTAAATGTTTACAAGAGATGACAGAATGTGTTATTTATTTTGGTGAACAAAATTAAAAATTTAACACTATACTCCATGGGATATGACATCGGTGTCACCAAGTCACCTCTGTGCTGTCTGATCAGGATCTGCACTGTGTGCTTTTCATACAAAGTAACATTATATTATTTTGGATCAAGCAGTGCAGAGGTAGATCCAGATCAGAGGGCATAGATCTGCTGGTGAATCTCGTCAACAATCTGATCTACACTGCTCTTGCATCCAATGAATCCTGAAGACATGGAGTAAGTGGTTAACACGTGGCTCGATCCTTAGTTCACCTTGATCCTCGGAATTGCTAGGATTACTCTGCTAGCTGTGGCGACTTTTTGTGTTGGCATTTAACCTCTAATTTTTAAGCTATATCGAGCCAAAGCTGAAGATGAGCGATTTTGATCTTATACATAATTAGCATGAATGTTAATGTTGATGGGACGGAGTGTAGCACGCAAACCCATCTGAAAAGTCAAGATCACAGTTAAGGGTCAAAGGTCATGTCAAATATTGTCTGGCCAGTAACTTAACATGAAGTGAGCAATCTTTTTATATTTTGCTCAAGTGCTTACATTTTAGTGAGATAGTGTTGCACGCAACCCCCATGTTCCCTTCACAAAGGTCAAGTTCAGGGTCAATGGTCATGTCAAAACTTTTCCAGCCAATAACTTGAGCATGCTTTGAGTAATATTGTTTTTATCTGGCATGAATGTTTACAGTGGCAAGATGGAATGTGGCACACTAACCCCAGTTTTCCATCTCAAAAGTCGGTAATTGAAATGCATGGAGCAATCTTGTTTCTATTTGGCACATTTTGTTCGGCTGATAAATTTGGAATGCATAGATCTCGAGCAATCTAAACAATATTTGACATTAAGTTTAACCTTTGTAAGAAAATCCCAGTTCCTGTGATATGTCACTTTTGTGACTTGGTTTTTAACAACAAATAAATCTGTATTAGAATGATATGTTAACATTGCTTTCTTCACAATGGACTGAACATGTTGCCAACAGGCATTTAGCATTGCATGGTCAACTGCTGTAGATTCAGATCAGCCGGCACATCTGTGCCATCTGATCAGGATCTACACTGTAAGCATCTTTTTCAGGTAAAATGATTAATCTAAAAGCAAACAATGTACCAATCCCTAAAATGGTGGAGACTTAACCAAAGGCACATAAACAGTAGACTAGCTTTAATGAAAAAAACTACCTTATAGCTATCCCAGTTTATGATTATCCGATCACCTTTAACAAGACTGGCATGCCTCTACATTTAAGACATATCTGCATTTAGCTTAGTAAATGCACTCAATGGAACAAACTACAGTTTCTGGAATACTTTCAATGTTGGTCCTTCACGCATCATAATCTGTAGCTAATTGATGGGTCATAAAATAGAGATTATCAGATCACTTGGGGCTAATTTATTGCACATGGATTAGACAGGGAATGAAGGTCTTTGATTTTATGAGAGTGAATAGTCAATAAGGTTTTCTATGTTGAATGTACACAATATGAAACATGAAAAAAAAATTTTTAGGTTGAACACTGTTCAAGGTTATTATAATAATTCTGACAGAGAAATAAAAATGGCAGTGTATTGGTTTTTTCTTCATGTTTTAAATTGTTACAATAATGAAATATTGAATTCTGTAATACCGCATGATAACATCAATTAAAATCATCACACTGTAAGTAAGTAAGTATATTTTATTATAGTGATATTGTGTATAATATTTACAAATTATGATAATAACAGATTGTTTGAACACATGGCCTCATTGGGCTAATAAGTCACTTTAGTTGATTAAACATTAGAACAGAATGCTTATAGTGATAACTGTACGGCATTTTAAATAAGTACTCATATGTATATTATTGATATTTTAAATCGCACAATAAGAAACAAAAATATATACAAATGATATGTCTGAAAGAGAGTTGAAAAGAAATAAGTACATATTACTTAAAGTTTTTTATAATTTTAAGCAAGAGATTTGTGAAAGTGCAGATAATTAATTGTACAATGTAGATTTTCTTCTAATCGTGCCGCTAAATCTTAAAGCGTTAGAAAAAGTTATTAGTAGCAATTGCTCTGTATAGAATATTGTCTCTGATGTCCTGTTGGATGGAACACATCAACAAGAATGAGTTTCATCTTCTACTTCACTAATATTATATATAATTTAATCATGTATGTGCACTTAATATCAAGAGCTTTGATTACTTGTTTTGCTTGTTATTAGCAGTTTCTGCACAAATAACTTCATTTAACAAAAACAAATAAAACAAGCAAAAAAAGACAAATATCTTACATTAATTTGTACAAATAAGCCATTTGCAAACATATTTTTTAAACACATGCTTATATTTCCTTCACAGGTAGGCCAGATAAAATTAATTATTAGATTCTCATCCAGATTTGGGGACAAAAGGGGCGGGTGGGCACTTTTTATTTTTTATTTTATATTAACAAAATACCTTATGGAGGTATTTCAGGATGGTCTAAAACCCGTTCTGTACGGAACAGAATATGTTTCGATTTTTTTTTACCAATAAATATTTTTGGGGCGGGTGGTTTTGGACAGGCTCGGTCGAGGATGAGAATCTAAAATATTTTTTCTCTGGCCTTATTTAAAATTTTTAAACAATGAATAGCCAGTTTACATAGCGATTTCACAGTTCAACAGATGATTTTTTCTGATCATATATTACTTTTGAAGTCTTCATACTGCTTCTGTTCATCTTTTGGTTTCCTGAAAAAGAGGTAGTAATGCCAATTTTTCCAAACACAACTTTAAAAAGTTCTTCACAAATTGGGTGAAATTAATACCATATGATGTCCAGCATAAGAAGTTTTAATGTGATCAAATAGATAACATGACATAATTTTTTATTATGTATTCATAGATACCGGTACTTTTAAAATGAAGAGATTTTTGAATGGATGACTTACATTTAAACTATGATTTTTTATTATGTTTAAGAACAACAACAACAATTTACCTAGGAGTAGATGTTAAGTTCCTTTTTCTTCGTCGTCCTTTCTGTGGTGTTTCTGCATGTTTTCTTTTTGCAGGTTTCATTTGAGACAGCAGGTGTTCATTGGAAAATAAGAAGCACTCCGAAATGTCATTTATGTAGGCCTCATCCCCCAGGTTATACTCTATTTCGCCATTCTGTAATCATTTCAAACAACTCTCCTGTAGGAAGTTTGGACACTTTCCGGCTGTGAAGTAATACTTTATAATTAGGCAGTTTACATTTTTAGCCAAATGCTCAACTGCACTTGCAGGCGGCATCCATGTCTGCGGGTTTCTAACCTGTTGTTGGTTCTTAAATGTTGGGTTCCGAATTGAAATTCGGCGAATTCAGAAATCCAATAACCTCATTCAAACTGATAAATAGTTGATGCTCATGCGTTAAAATGTGTAGACCAGCAAGAGCAGTTATATTGAAAGCCATCAGTGATGTTACATCTGAAAAATAAACTTATCTAATAAATCATGCAGTTTATGAGAGCTAACAAAATTTATCAATTTGTTATTATAACTTAATCACGCTGATGAAAAAAAATCAAGTTAAATTAGAATTTTAGAGTTTAAATGCAACTTAGTTTCTATAGGTTAAACTGCCTTCCTTCAATTTTAATTCTAAAAGCTGTTCCAGAAAGACAATTAAACCATCTCCTCCATATACGCATTTTATCGCAGGAACAAACCATGTGGATCCAGATAAGTCAGCACATCCATGCTGTTTTATCAGGATCTACACTGTTCACCTTCTTGGGGGGTCAGAAATAACCTAATAAAATAAAGAGCAAACAGTGCATATCCTAATCAGACGGCAAATATGTGTCTACTGATCTGGGTCTACAGTATTAGCCGATGCCATTTAGAAGTATAAATGGAGGAAAAAGTTAAAGATGCGTATAAATAGAATAAAAAGTGTAAGTTTTTGTCATAGATTTAACACAAGTACGCAAATACTATATACATTGATGAGTCTATTTTTATTTTGCCTTGAAAAAGGTAAAGTAAAAATAGTGTATATTCAAAAGTTGTTTAACGGTAATATATTATTAATACTTACTTTGTATATTTAACAATAAATATATATTGAAAATGTAAATAAACTCACCCTTTCAAATTTGGCATCCACAGAATGAATCACAGAAAACACCTTTCTCTTCTAATCCTCTAACTTCATTCATGTATTTGGCTGTGCAAGTAACATCTGTTACATGGAGGGATGCTAGGCCACATGGGGTCAGTTGGGATGTGCTAATGGCTATTTTATTGCTTAACATCAGCACCGGCTAATCAGCTAATGATACGCCATGATGTTAACCACTGCTCAATTTGAGCTCTATGGTGTATGTTGTTCCTTATATTGAATGGTTCCGCTGACTATTATAAATTCTCGTTCTTTGGTACTGTCTAGCACTGGGATAGTCTTCAACCAAACACCCAGCTTGTACTACCATAGAGCTGTTCAGTCGGGGACTTTTCCTTTCATAAGCATGTATGCAAACGTCTTTTACTTTTAAAATTGCCTATATATTCAAAATCTACATTTTGGGTTTCATCATTACATCAGTTTGAATATAGGAAACGAACCATCTCGACCCATTCCGTTATATACCGGAAACCGGAATAAAGCACGAGTAACAACGAAAATGGGTTATGTCCCTTGTAAAGCGGTCTTCATCGATTTACGTGTCAACAATGATAATATTCTCCAAAGTCATAAATGAATACGCAAGAATTGCATGAAATGTGGAATCGTAAATGTTCGATCTGCAAGCTGCAGGAGGTTTGCGAACCGCGAAACGAATCGATTCATCTATGAAGTGTAGCGTATTGTTGCTTAGTGCTCGGATACAGTAGCCGTGGTAACCGGTTTCACTGGTCTTAAAATTTTAATTAATGATCAATTTATCAAGAATGGTTTAAACATAACAGAAACAAAGTACATTAATTTAAAAAAGCAAATATGGATGCAACTAGCACGCAGTATGACAATCTAGGAAAATTAGATGACATTTCCAAAAACAAAGGACAAACTTCCTTAGAAAATGAAGTGTGCTCCGGTGCTAGATTACCATTGCTATTAGTTGACAATACTACAACATCAGACTCTGAGCCTTTATCAGGAATTGCACCATCTCAGAACCAAAGCTTAAGCGTTTGTGAAGGATTTTCTAGTTGTATAGAAAATAATGAAACAACAGCCGAGGCATTAGCACTGGATGGCTTTCTGAACATCACAGGCGATGATAAGTCATTAGATAGATCTATATCAAACCAGGTGATTTCTTCTGGAATTGAAGATCTCGAAACAGTAGACCTCCTGGACGATGAATTAGCTAGTGGCAAATCTGACAAGCAAATGTTTGATATACAAAACTATGGTTCATTTAGTAACCTGGGAAATGATGGTGATTTAACTACTCATTCCATTGTAGATGACAAAGCTTTATATTTACAAAGTAGTTTACTAAATGAAAAAGATAGAACATTAGATCTACCAAGAGCTGTCTTTACAGATATAGAAGATAGTAAAACCTTTAGTCTGCCTCATTTTGAATCGCTTTATGAAGACACCACAGTTTCTGGCGATGATAATCTTGTGAATAATACAGAATTTATTAGAAATAATAAACATGTCAACATGCCATTTATAGAGGAGTTGCAGCAATTAATGTTTGAAGATACACATGCTGAAATTAATAATCAAGAGGAATTTGTAGAGAAAAGTGTAATAGACTTGATGAAAGAAGTAAAAAATGAGATTGTAAATATAAATAATGAGACTTGTAGCACAAGTGCAGAGTCGATCAGTGTTAGCTGCAATGAGCAGCCCGTCAGAAACAGTAAGTTAATGTTGATTTTTTTCTGTTGCTTCATCTTGCCTGAGAAAAGTGCAGTATCTGTTATAGCAGACAGAAAATGTGACCACTGACTGTATATAAGAAAATCTGCACTATAAAGTATTTTCTGTCAGCGATTTATATCTCAAATCATATCAATCGGACATTCATTTTAACCACTGGTCTTCTTGAAACTTGATCAGCTGTTGCTGAATACCATTAGTTCAGTTGTTCTCCCTTTCTGTTCATGTTGGATCTGTGTTTGTGGGGTTAAAATCTAGGTCAACACAGTGATTTTTTTGTTATAACATTTGTAAAAATCACTATACACAAATCTGGTCCCTTTTTGAAGGAGGGTCAAAACAATATTACTAGGTTAACGGTTCAATGTCTTGCAGATGACAGCTTTTTTTCAGAGAAATGTGTTGTTTTATCAGAGCAAGCAAGCAAGCAACAATTTTCCAAAGGTGATAATTGAAATTCATAAGTAAATTAGGTAATTAATAATTCAAGTTTGAAATTAACATGATTTTATTATTGTATGCAGACTCTTCCCCTTTAATTAACATTTCCGTTTAGTTCTTGATGCAAATTTTAAGTTATGGTTACCTTAGAATGAATCAGTATGCAAACTTGACATATCAAATTAATTAAAAGAACTTATATCAGTTTTGAGTTTTGTTATGTAAATAATAAAACAAAACTAGAATGTATCGCTCATTGATATATGTTGATTCGTCTCTTACACTGTTCTCAAGTTCAGAATCAGTTGTACATGTGTGATCTTCAGAAGGCTTTCTAAGATTGTTCTATTTATTAAAAAATAGTTCTGGTCATTTTTAGCCCGAAAATAAGAAGAAAATGGAGCTATCTGGCCTACTTACCTGGCTTCAGCGTCCGTTAAATAAAATAGGCACTTGAAGCCAATGACTTTAAAACTACCTGAGATATCACCTTGAAACTTGAAATATGATATTGACCATCAAATTCTACATCATCACTAACAAGTCCCCTAACTCTGCTTCACTGGCGCTTGACAAGCTGGCCACCTCACACCCTGCCAACCCTTACTAATACACACTAGTTTTCTTGTAAAATTGGTGTAAAGTCGCTGATATTATTCCATTCTATCAAAGTATGCAAACATTCACCGTCAGAATCTTATTTCTAAAAAAAATCATATTTTATGTATACATGTTTATTTGAAAGTATGTACAAAGAATATGGATTTTTCAAGAACTCCCGATTTTGACATTGAATTTTTGCATTTTAATTGAATGAAATATGACAACATTTTAACAAGAAATCGAGGGTGTATTAGTAATAGTTGGCAAGGGTTGGTGGTTGGGCATCTGGTCAAGCACCAGTACTCTGCTTCAAACAATTTTTAAGCCATGCCCCCTTTTCACATAGATTTTGCCTTAACCAAAGACTCGTGCCTCTGCCTCCAAAGTAAAGGTCAGAGTTAATGTTTCATACCTGTGCAATACAGCAAATAAAGGTGGTTGTGTTTTGACTGTTAAACGGACAAAAAACTTGCAAACTTGAGAAAACGGACACATTTATTATTAAAAAACTTACTTTCAGTACTCTTGATTGCTTGTTTGTACCCTTTCCAGTTGTATTAAAAATCACACTTAAACACCACCTCGGCGACATTCGTCACTTGTTTGACAGCTCTTGTTTGCAATCGGGATAAACATATTACATCTTTCACACAGAGTCTGAGAAGGCAGTCAGCAAAGCCGCCAGAAAGCGAAAAAAACAACAGCAGAAACTCCAGAAGCTTGCTGTCCAGTGTAACCCGGCTTGTCCGGACAATTCCAGACGAAGATTTGCCAGGTCTTACGAAGTAAGTCATTGTGAAATATTCAAACTTTTATTACTGGGCATTTTTGTTGTGTTAGATAGCATTTTTCACAAGTTTTATGATGTGAACAATGTTTGTGAACTACGTATATTTTCGATAGGCCTCTGCAGGCAGTATGTGTGAAGTTTGAGTTTTGACACCCTATACTAATTAATTATTATTATTTTCTTGTAGATGCCTTTTTCATAAGAAAAAATGCCTTATATAGTTAAGTTTAACAATCGAATAAATAGAGCATTTACTTATATACAGTGTTAACTACTTACAAACGTTGTACAAAAATTAAGCTCACTTTAATATATAATATTATTCGTCTGTTCTATGTTTACATACACCGTTTATCTGATTTATTATATTGTTTAAGTAACTGGTGACTTATAGGCCCATAGAGCCGGGTATTATCTGTATAATTATTTAAACTTTGGAAATTGATATTTTGTATATACACATGTCACAATAATACACAATTTACTAACTTACAAATAATTTAGCGCCAGATAAAATTTTTAGTCAATTGTCGACATTGGCGATCGGCAGCGGGAACCCTGTCTGGTAGACACGGATGAAGTTGCGCATAGCTTTTGCATCCAGTATGTAGAAATTAAGAAGGTTCAAATCAACTGTCAATTTAAATATTATTTTCCCTGTATTTACTAAAATTCTACCAATTATCCAAAAAAATACCCACGTTCCGGATTAAACTAAGTTTATATTATCATTTAAACATTGTATTTTAGGAACTGAGGAAGTCCACCATTGTCTATGAACTTGAAAGAGATGTTGACCCTAGGTTGTCGTGCCCAGTTTGCCTCGAGATGTATCACCTACCAAGCACATGTCATCCATGTGGCCACGTGTTTTGTGACCTTTGTTTACGGAGACTGACAGGACGGGGGTCAGAAGGTGTTCCATGCCCGCTCTGCAGGACTATCATCGCCTCCTGTGAGCTAGATAGAGGTACACTGTTTCAAAGCTGTTTATTCCATGTATTCACACTTCAGTGCCCAAGGTTATAAAACTGAGCATTGAAACCAGTTTCGAAATTCAAGCATCTGATTGGCTGACCAGTCACCATTTCAGCCAATCAGATGCTTAAGATTTGAGACTGGTTTCTAATCTCAGTTTTATAGCCTTCAGATCAGGGTGAAATACTTTAATGTCTCGGATGTAGTTTATATTAATTGTACGACAATTTAACACCTATACAATTTATGAATTACTGAACAGTAGTTAATTTTGCCAAATTTTTTTACTTATAGCACATTTGACCTGTTTCGAGTAAATGTTAATGCATTTGTACCGCTATAACAATTTCGGGTATAAAAATATTCACATTTACGTGGACTGTGTAAGAATATTACATCACATAAATTTATGTTATTTACATGTCTTCTACAGATTAAATTATTTACACATGTATACTGTTTTATGAAATAAATCACTTAATATGTTCTTTCTGATAGTAACTAGGCACATTTAATAACTATCACTATACAGGAACATAAACAAATGTAGAATTGTCTGACAGTGCTCACACTAACATTATATGTTTTGATAATAATATATGATTTTAAGGGTTATAATTAAATATCCGTCAAATATGTAAAATTGTAGAGTAACTGTAATATAGTGAAACCGCTCAATAAGACCACCCAGTTATTAAGACCACATCGATAATAAGATCACTATGTGATTGTCCCATTTTACAGAATTTCCCAATGGTTCATCCCAAATAATTACCACCCCACATGTAGACCACTTTTGACAGTCCCAAAATTAGCCCTAATGGTGATTTGTTTTACTTTACTCTAATTTTTTTCCCAATTTCTTACTAAAGCTACGCTGTATACTTAAAAAGAAATATTTTCTTTACAAATCAGATTTTGATGAGAAGTTGATCCTGTTGCACCCAGATATCTACACAGCGAGATCTATGTCAGAACGGCGAACACGGTTCCGGCACTTTCCGTTACCGTACACACCGCCATTGCCTCTCGGGAAGAGGATCATGCGCCAGCTAGCGGCAAGTAGAAACAACCAATCGGATTCACTGTGGATGTCACATGACTGGTTCAAGTTCTTTTTGGGTTGCACAGCGGGCATGTGTTTATCACTGCTAATTATGCTAATGAATCATGTAAAATCGGTGCATGACGTCAGAGATGTGAACATTGCGTTCTTATCTATACTCGTTGGTGCGTCAGTAACGTATGTGATCTTTAAATACTTTAAAATTTGAGGGAAAAATTATAGAGCAAATCATAGCTTCACAATAAGCATAGTGTTTCGGAATTATTTTTTGCACACTGTTTCTTTCCGTTTTTTTCGATAGTATTTATTTCAATATGTATGGAGACGAACTTTCAATTAAGTACGCATGCAAAGTACTCGGTACTGTTTGCATTGAAAAAAGTTCATAAATAGTAGCAACATGTTTTTATAAACAAATTCGTAAATGTATTATGCATAGTATGTAGTAGTTTCAAAGTATGTATATGTTACAAAACATGACGTGCTAAGCTGTAGACAGGTTCTGTCGGATTAGAGGTCGGCGACCTGGGCTTCGGTTTGGAAATCTTTGTTGTCTCGATCTGGTAGTTTAACTGCAATAAAATGACAGATGCATGTATGCATCAATTTAGTATTTATTTATTTAAGGAAAAAACAGGTTTTGAATGAGAACAGGCGGAAAATAGTTTTGGTGTTTGTTGACCATTTGCGATTATCACGGATCGTCTCTTATTTAGTGCTCTGCTATAAAAGTGTAATTCAATACCAATGATTATTTTAGAGATGTATGTAGTTATAAAAGCATTAAATATTTTATTATTTCACAACCGATATTAAAGTAACAATTTGCAAATGCATCACAATCACTGTTCTATTTAATATGTGATTTTCATATTAAAAATGAAATAGATATATAAACTTTGTTCAGTTGATTATCAATCAAGTCTGAAAATAAAGATTTGAAAGAACAAATTGAACATTCACCATCCCTTTACCTAGCCCATTTCAAATCGTACTGCTTTCATATTTTTAAAAGTCAAGCTTACTGCATGCAAACATTCCATATCCAAATTTGTTGATTTATGAATGTTATTTATCTTTGGTCACTGCTTTTATCACCCTGAACTGCTCACTCCCGCAATCACAATGAACATCACTATGTTCCATGGATCACAGTGCGGTATATGTGTTTTTTTTGCGACAGATGCAAACCGCAGTTGATTAGCAACGTATCGCCATTCTTTGATGTGGCACCATGTTATACTACAGCGCCCCGTGAAGCAGTTCTGAACAGCTCTCTATGAAATAAGATAATCATATAAAGGCAACACTTTGCCGCAGATATCTTGGTTAGTAGGGTCCTCAGAATTCGTCTTTACTTGACCACGTCTAGATTTTTGTCCACGTCTCTTCAAATAAATACTAAGTCCGTGCGTTATGCTTTTCACATAGGCGGGTGGTCCTGGAAAGAATCTCTCTTAACGAATATCCCCAGTTCACTAAGATCGATATCCCAGAATCCACTGGGAACCTTCTTCATTGACTGGTCCCTTGATCTGTCCATGTTCACTGTTTTTTCATCACTTGTTGCGATTTTTGTTCCATCATCAGACAGTTCATATTCACGTTCGCTGTCTTTTGCCTTATCCGGATCATCTCCAACCCAAATCGGGTCAACTTTGGATGGATCCACACTCCCCTCCCGGCACGAATTATGATTGGACCGGTCGAGACCGGGCAGTTGTGTATTTATCCATAATGAATTGGCATAGGTTTGATGCTGTAATTGATGCACCATTGCACGCTGAAACAGCCAAAATGCACGTACAGTTTTTTCTTGTAATTCTCGACTTGTTTGTTTTATCGGCATATTTCTGGTAATAGGTAATTGTTCGTTCCACAGACCAAAAAAAACAAACATCAAGGCTTAGGAAATTTTGTTTTATTTTTACATTAACGTACTAGTTTATAATAATAATAAACATTAACAAAGGTAAAAATTGTAAACAAAGCATGTTTGTTGTGCAAAATTAATAAGTGCTATTTCAATATCACAAGGGTCCGTATTGAACTGATCGTTAAAATTTGAAAATGGTTAGAATTTATATTGAAACTTAAGGTGTTTATATCACAAAAACATGAGATCATTGAAAAAAATATATGTCTTGTTTTACATCTATATATGTCTCCTCGAAAACTAGCATTGTTTCAGTGTGCAAAGGAACACTTATCAACAGACAGGAGATAAAACCTGATTAAGCTTATTAGCCTGTGTCCAAGGTTATAAAACTGAGCATGGAAACCAGTCTCAAATCTCAAGCATCTGATTGGCTGAAATGGCGTCCAGTCGCAATTTCAGCCAATCGGATGCTTGAGATTTGAGACTGGTTTCCAATCTCAGTTTTATAACCTTCAGCCCTGATCTCGCATGCATTAAGCCTGGATCGTTGAAATTTCAATATCCCAAAAGAAATTACATATTGCACACTAAAATTTCTGTCAAACAAACATTGACTATTGTAAGATCAAAGAGCTACAACCTTAAATTCGCAAAACTGACGAATCCGTTTTGAAACATACTCGTATATAAAATTAACATTTTTTAGTTCTTTGTGAAAGTATGTTGGAACTTTGTTTGTATTTCTATGCAAAACATCAGAATTTTAAAATCTAAATTTTAGGATTTCTGATAAATTTAAGCCCATCTAAATCGAACATATGCAACAGGCTGATCAAATCGAGCAAAGAAATAGCACAACAATTTGCAGTGCATCAAGCTAAATTATAACAACAATTGTCCTGCACCAGGTGCGTGCTCTCGTGACAATAATTATGTGTTAGTATTAACAGAAGTTAGTCAATATTGTTCAGCCACTGCATACTGTTAGTAGAACTGCCGTTGCTAGTTGTTTTTGAAAGGTGTCCATTACTGAGTTTGTGCTCAACACGATATTTGTGCAATATTTCCCTTACTTTTATAATCCGCGCACGTTTTCTCCTCTCATGAACTATGCAGCAGGCGACTATGGCCGCCACAATGGCAACCAACACAATGACACAAGCGACGGATATTCCTGCTATAGCACCGGTTGATAGACAATCGGGCATCCTCTCGTCTGAACCATCCGGGCAACTGGGTTTGTTATCGCAATGCAGAGACCGTTGTATGCAGTGCCCTGATGAACTACACCGGAACTGATCGTCTGTACACGGGCCTGGAAGCAAAATGAGTTTAATTAAGTTTTTAAAAATGTAAGAAAGATAAATCTTGAATTGCGGAAATGGAAATGCGAAACTGGAATTGGTTGCCATTTTTGAAAACTGGCATGATCAACATAAGATACCGACAGCTATTTAAATGTTATCAAGAAAATCGGACTACTGGATAATAAAGAAATTTGCGAATTACTACTTGCCTTCACTAAATGCCGTTATAACAAATCTCACTCCAGATCCAGTCATAGCATCCGCATTACTGACGAATCTTAGCACGAGGAATCTCCCGGACGTTGATATATGTGACACTCCGGGCTTTTCGCAGACGACCGCTGGCAGTTCTGAAACAGAAATTTATTTTCATATAGTTAATGAGTATTGACTATTGATTTAACCCGACTGATCAAACAACTATGCAGTTTGTTGAGGAAACGGTGATTTGACAAAAAGGGAGTAATTTATGTCGGCATCTAACCTGGGTGAGCAATGGCGGATTCCGAAGGACCGTCAAACACTTGTAGATAGTCTCCATTTTGACAGAGAGTACTCTGAGTTCCTGCAATATCAAGATGTTCTATCCGAACAACCAGTCGCTTTCCTTCAGGAGCTTGTATTCTCATAGCACAGACCATTCCGTCTCGATACTGCGCCGCCTTAGTCAGCCTTAGTGTGACTGCCTCAACACTTCCGTAATCCAAAGCAAGCGTCTGACTACAATGCTCGTCCACATAGTCTGCAAATCAAACAAAAGCACATATATCGAACGTGGTACGAACTTATCTGCCAAATATCTTGAACGAGAAAAAGCAGATTCGGACTTCAATATAGGAGATATATTTATTTGTTTGAAAAACTGTTTAAAAATGTCGACTAAGCCAAATACAGCCATATTTTTTGACCAAGGGAGACGTGGCAGATATGCATGTGTCAACATTTCTGTAAAAATTACGCAAATATACATTTTCGGTTAAAAGGAAATATGAACAGTTTAGTAAAGGCCAAGTTTGATCCTTTTCTTAAAATTTAATTAAAATCATGCAGTTTCTCCGAAATTTAACTTTATACCTGTATTTTTTATTCACCTTTATAGGAATAATAGTACGTGCACCCCTTCTCCTAATATTAAAACATAATTACTTGTATATATAAATAAAAGGAAAAAAAACTTACATTCGGGAACCTCTGCTACAGTAGTCTTGAAGACAAAGAATACAACTAAAATAATTAGCGCACTGCACTTGTTATCCATGTTCATATCACAGCATATGCTTTGTTAAAATGGCTACTTTCAAACGTTCAAATTAAAGAAATGAAATTTCTGCTCATGGTTAACGAAGTCGTAAAATGAATTTTGACAGCAGATATTGAATGATTGTAGGTAATACTGTCAAACAGCATAGCTGGCCACTGTCATGTGACCGAGAAATTTTGATTTGGTTGCTGCAGGGGAAATGTTTATCGTACAAGTCATTGATATGTTTATTTTATTGAAAGTGTTTAATTGGTGACCTCAATTAAAGATAATCATGAAAATATTGACATTATAAATTTCATATAGTTATCGTCATGGATTTTTTCATGCGATAAGCAGCAGAAACGTTAGCCTTTGGTAAAATAGGGATACTCATCAGTGGATTCCGATTGTTTGACGCAAGTTTCAAGCAAAGTAATCATCTAAAAGAAATTTAATTTTTAAAACCAATCGAAGGTCGCAGTTATTGACATTCCTTTTATTCCAAGGCTTTACCATCAGGACCCAAGATCATAAAATTGATATTTTTGAAGCATCTAATGGGCTGAAATGGAAATTATAAAACAAGGATGTACACAAGTACGGTGCACAAGTCCTAAATAACAAGAATCACATTGGCTGATCTGGGAACTTCTCTCACTTTCATCTAACCAGGGCTGAAGGTTATAAAACTGAGATTGTAAACCAGTCTCAAATCTCAAGCATCTGATTGGCTGAAATGGCGACCAGTCGTCATTTCAGCCAATCAGATGCTTGAGATTTGAGAATCGTCTACAATCTCAGTTTTATTATCTTTGGCCCACCTGTTATGAATATTCATGAAAAAAATACAAGGTTCAGGGTAAAAATTGACTCCACTAATAATGATAATTCAAATACAGTCTTGGAGAATAGCAAGAGGTTTTGTATACCCAAGGTCAAAGGGTTTGGCATGAAATCGTTTGCCTACAATGGTTGTACCCTCTGGAATGCTTTACCACAAATTGCCAGAGATGCCAAAACTGTGGCCTCTTTTAAAAATATTATCAATGAACATATTTTTAATTCTTTGTAAATGTGTTTTAGTCAATCTATTTTATACTAGTACTGTAAACAGAATATTTATCTTACTGATATAATAGATAGATTGTTTCTGACGTGTCATAGACAAACCTGATGGTATTGTGATCATTGCAACAGTTAGCATGTATAATGTGATATGTGACAAACCTATTCAGTCATTTTTCATTGTGTATTAATTTCATTGCTAGATTTTAATGTGTATGTAATTCATTCATTATATCGTATTTATTTTAACTACTAAGTCTTTCATAAGCAATGCCAAGAGATTTCATTTAGACTGTGATATTTTCCTATGTCATACAATATTATATAAAAAGGACCACAATGGAAATAAGAGTTTATATTAACTCTTTTTTGTGTAATCCTTGATATGTAATGTTGGGTGACATGGCTTATTGTTTAGCATGATACATACATATTTGTTATATGTTTTATATGTATGATTATTGTTGCAATTCAATGCCATGTTTCTTTGTGCATTATATATTGAAATAAATCTATCTATCTATCTATCTATTTAAGACAGGTCTCCAGTTTTAGTTTTATAATCTTGTGCCCTGTTCTTTTATCGATAAGTGTATACCTGAACATGGAATTGGTACTATTTCAGTCTGCAGTCTGGGGCGAGTTCTTGCTCATTTTCTCGGAAAAAGCAGTTGTGAATAGATACAGGAAATAATTAGAGACCGAGAGTAGTAAACAACCTTTGTTTATGGGCATTGTTCACTTGTCGAGGTCAGATCGAACAGCCGTTGAAATCAATTTTGCAGTGGGTTATCTTGATGTATTGTGCCTCATTATTTATAACTTATCCAAGAAAGTTAAGACATTCGGTGCTTTACTCTTAAGACATTTTAAAACTGTAAACAAAAAATATTGCGTTCACTATAATTATTGACGAGGGATCTGCAAAGGTCAAGTAATTTGTATAGCATGTTGCATTTCCGCTGTTTATTCACCAATTCGAAAATAAAAATTCTCCAGCATTCAAATTAGCAAATTTGAATATTTACAATATTTACAACAAACAAAATACTTAGATTCACTTAAAAATGTAAACGGTCTCGTGGTATTAAACAAAGAACCTAAACGAGAATGCAAACACTAGTCCTGAACGACTTGTTGGTCATATAATTGTAATCAAACACTTTTAAATCTGCTTATTTGCATCAAGTCACCTCTTCAATCAGATTATTTGCATATGTAATGTATCCGTCCTTTTTTAAGGCCACGCCAGTAGAGGATATGTTGTTCATGTCACATATATTATATGTTATGTATTATTTGCTCCATTTAAGGGTACGGGCTGAAGGTTATAAAGCTGAGATTGGAAACCAGTCTCAAATCTCAAGCATCTGATTGGCTGAAATGGCGACCAGTCGCCATTTCAGCCAATCAGATGCTTGAGATTTGAGACTGGTTTCCATGCTCAGTTTTATAACATTGGGCAACGGTGTCACGGGATCCGGTGGTATTTTGCTCATACATGTATCTAGAATAGAATACGGGGTCGTGTGTTCATTTGAAGAATATGAAGGCAATTTGCTTCTTTTGAGGGAACGATACCAATAATAAGGCGAGCATTTGCTGTGCATAACAATGCGATGATCGTGATTTCATATGAAGGATACGGTGGTAACCTGCTTAAGTCAGTGGCACAGATGTCATTTGCTCATGTTATGGTCATGCGAAATAGATGCGAAATAGATGGGATGACCATGTGCTCAGGCTCAGAATTGGACGGTTATGTGTACAGGTCAATGATAATATGGTGGATATTTGTTTATGTTAAGAAAATGGTGACCATACTCAGTGATCAAAACTACGATCTATCATATGTTATGACACTTAACTTTGAAGTTTTAAAAATAGGCTATGATGTAGCTGTAACTATAGCAGATTCCATCAGTAATTAAAAAAGACCATGGCCCAGCGGTGTTTGTCACTTATTATTATCCCTCTACAGAAAGGGAAGTTGAAATTTTGATTAACTTGGAATATTGCACAAACCTTTATCCTGGGTTGGCATTAAAGGCCTATTCTTCATGTTTGATCTGGTGTCGGTAATCTCTGTCGAACGTAAAGCTCCCATGGGGACTGTTGTTTTTTTAATTCTATGGGCCCTGCTATAGCTCACCACAAGATAGATGAATTGTAATCTCAAGCATCTGATTTGCTGCAGTTATGACTAGTTCCAAATCTTTGAGATCTGAGACTGGTCTAAAATATTAGCTTTATGAATTTTGGCACAGGGCATTTTCATCAGGCTTTAATCTGATTAAAGCTGATTCTTATTTCATTTTGTATTTAACATGGCAGTATAAGGCTGGATGTTGAATACGATATATATAAGCTTGGCCTATCCTGGAGGACAGAAAAGTATACTCGTGAATGAAAGCGGATTGTGTTTGCTGATTGTTTGATAAACTGCATTGATTGTTGGAAATGATCAGTCGAGGCATTTTCTTGGAGACTTTCTGGAAAGTAGTTTCTATTGATGTCCTGCATTCCTTTGAAGTACCTCTAGATATTGATATTAATGCGCACTGCGATTATTAAATTGGCGATACGGAATAAAGATGCCGAACTGATGAGATAAAGGTGAGAATGATATAAAGTACTGTTATCTGTATACATACAATTAGTGAAAAGGAATAGAAACAGTTCCGAAAGATTTACAATCTTGAGCTGAGATGGAGCACAGTGTAGGACGTCATCAGTGGCCATATACGAGAACATCACAGCTGTTCATCTTTCATTCCAATTCACGGGCTTTAAGAACAACTATGGTAAAGAAGCGCAAGGTCCCGCTAAGAAGACCTGCTAAACCGAGCTGCACTACAAGCCCCGATAAGGACCATGGGGTGGTTCGGCTTCCGGAGCTCATCCGACACTTGGACCATTTCATACTTGCTTCCGAAAAGGTAATTATATATAGTTTTTAAAATATTTTATTGCCCATTTAATTACAGCAAATTGGTTTAGATCATGAGTGGTTCACACAATATCACTTGTCCTCAATCACTGTAATTACACACGGCATCGAGATCTGAATTTGGAGGAACAGTGGTATAGGGGACTCTATATCCGCAAATCTTGCATCCGGTCCTACCACTGTCATCTCATAACTTAAAGTGTTACTTTAAGCCGTTGTAGATTCCACTTTTAGCTTACCACAAGAACGGCTTTATATGATCCTTAAGTTATACTGAAACCAGAATAGCTATGGAAGGAGTACGCATACTGACAAACCGAAACGTCATTTGTCTCAGAAAATCGATAAGTAGAAACACTGCATGAAATCATCATGTAAAATGATTTATTTGAAGTATATAATCGAGCATGGAAACCAGTCGCCATTTCAGCCAATCAGATCCTTGAGATTTGAGACTGGTTTCCAATCTCAGTTTTATAACCTTCAACCCAGGTCTTCTTGAAGTTGACCTTTCGGCCGATTATCAATATTAAAACTTTACAGCAACTGTAGACAACTTTACGAAACAAGTACTAGTGTGTAATTGAAACTTGGTAATAAGTGTAATTTAATATAGTTTTGTTTTTGACGGGTAAATGACAGGCGAACAAGAAGTTTAATGATCCGCGGAATGCATGTCAAATTACCTAATAAGATATAGATAAGCATTCGGCATTTTTATGTCTTGTTAAGCAGTGCAGGGTATGTGTTTTCCTTATTAAAACCAACAATAAGAATATAAGGAAAAAACGATAAATTAGGGGAGATTTTAATGATTTTGTTTGTGCCGCTACAGATAATCAGCTGATATTGTAATAAGTTAATTAAAACATTGGTGAACTTTATACTTTCCAGCGGAATATTGAAGAAAGTCTGCTGTCGCTTGATCAAGATTATGTGGATCCAAACAGACGAGAAGATAGGCGAACGGAGCGCATGTTTGTGAACTTAAGGAGGAAAGTGTTGGATCAGGACCTGTCGGAGAAGTGTCTGCGTACAATTATAAAGGCATATCAGTACCACTTAAACGAAGCAAACGTACTTGATGAAATAGACCGGGACAGAGAAAACAAAGACGGAACAGAAGAAAAACTCCAAAATGTACAACACGTGACGCTTCAGTGTCCGATCCGACCGACGGCGCTGCTGGACCGTGTTATCGATAAGTACAAAATGAACCGTGAGATTGTAATACCGACAATGGTGCTGAGAGACACGGAATCGAGCCTAAGCTCGTCTCACAATAAAAGTGCAAGGTCTAGTCAACAAGCTGACACGTCTGTAAGAGCCGACTTCAAACCGAGAAGGCAGCCACTGCCGCATTTCTTCTATGAACATGGTGAGGGAATGCGAGAAAGGAGAAATCTTCCAGGACAGCCAGATCTGATTCGTCTGCTGAAGGATCCGGATCTGTCTCTTGAAGGGAACAGTCAGCAAAACGTAACTGACGATACGAACCTTTTTCGATCAAATTCTTTGTTTTCTTTATACGGTGCGAGTGCGAGTCCGCCATTGATTGAAAAGGGGAAACAGAAGACACGAAAGAAGAAGCGAAAAATCGTCTGCAAGTTCTGCAGACGGCCACCGGGCGACCATCAGAAATGGTGCGTTTACTACGATTTCCGTAATATCTGTGAAGAGCCCGAGTTTGATATGGAAAGATCCCATACATCAGACGATATAGATTTGTCTGACAAAAGTGAGAAAGGCAAGATGCCGGAAATTGAAAGGTCAAAAACCACTATGGAGGATTACCCTGTAAGGACCGATTTACCGGACTATAGACCACTGCATCGTGACGTGTACATCCGGGCGCTTGCCGATTCTCGTGCACGTCTACTTATGCATAGGGCACAGGACTTTATGAACCAGTTGACAAAACCATTTGTATTTTCATACTTTAGACGAATGAAAAGTCCAAAACATAGAAAAACTGGGTTAGATGGAATGAAAAACATATTTGGAAAAGAACATACCAATTTTACCGAGTACTACAGAATGTTTGCAAAGAAACTGGATGACAAAACAGAAAACAAATAATTAGACGTAAGCATTAAAGGACGAGTAAACATTTGAGTTCACATTGAAAATTCACTAAACGCTTACTTTTCTTTATGGACTAATAAAATTAGATTGTTATAAGCAATTCTTATATATTTATTACAATCATACGCAATTTAATTAAATAAGCAAACAACAAACAAACAAACGAACACAACGGGATTCGTGAAATACATTAAACCTGTGAAAGTAACAGCGTTAAAATCCTGCATCGGCTCAGTGAAGAAGTCCAGGTTTTTTTCTAATCAAACATTATTTTTTACCGTAAGAATTTCGTACACCTGATAAGAACTTAATGAGCAAGGCATCACATTTAATAAATGCAACTTTTGTGTTAATTGTACATTTCTATTTCTACCTGTTTAGTGCCTTGATATACGTATAATTGCATAATAAATAAAAGGCCAAATCATCCATACAATGTAAAAAGTGAAGAATGTTCAGTTTTAAAAGAAAAAAAAACATCACTATAAATCCATTATGGTATTTAAAGCTTAACAGTCGTTCCTACATAAAAAGAGTACATGCTCTTACTAACCCCCATGTAATGCACCGTGATTTATGTAATTTAATTTTATTATTATGCTCATGAAATAAATTGAAGCAATTCCTTTAACTATTCACTCCTCATACGATTTTCTATCGCATGGGGAAACAGTGTAGATTCAGATTAGCAGGCACATCCGTCCTGTATGAACTGGATCTACACTATTCGAGACTTCATGAAAATAAAGATGAGAAACGTGTAGATTCTGGTCAGAAGCCCAGAAGTGCGGGCTGATCTGGATCTAAACTGTTCGTCAATGTTATAAAGAGGTATATGGTGAAAAGGGTAAATTTTGTATATTTTAATTGCTTCAATGATTACGTATCACATTGTATACATGAACACATCTGATGGGCTAACCACTGTGTATTACTCAATGTCCCTGCCGAAAATGGATAAAGCAAGCACTTAATGTCGCTCTAAATTTTTATCACACTAATTTTGATTGTATGGAGAATCATGTGTGACTTCCGGCGGTGTCGTGATCCAAACATGGTGTGCGTTGAACTTCTCCGGTTCGTTATAAACGTAATATGGTCCATCGATTATATATGCGGAATTAGTGGACGGCACTGCGTATACTGGCTGGTAAATGGACGAGGGGCGGTAGTAGTGAATGTCGGACACTTCAGTGTCAGCTACCGGACTTATTGCACTGTCCTGTAAAATATTAAATTATAAATACTTTACACAAACTACAAGTAAAGCATCATTGTGCCTGGGAAGGATGTACTAAAACATCCAAAATTTGCTGGTTAACGTTTTAATAGATACAAGATTTTGTTGTTTTCAACGATTTCATTAATTCTACTACGTTGTTTCGTTGGTTCGCTCTTTCGACCTTCAAGGCAAAATCACGAAAACGCTTAAGTTTGCGATGCGAGACCGAGAAACCAATATGAAATATCGCGACCTCGATCTTTGTTTTGCGTTTTCGCATCACATTTTCGCGTTGTAGTTCTCTCGCTTAAAGGCTGTCAAACATAACTTGGATATTATTACAGGGTCATTACTCTAGAGTAACTTGAACAATAAAGTTATCCATAAACATTCTTACAAAGTTTAATAAATAGTTATTAACATTTTCAAGTATGAGAGCGGACAGTGTAAATCTGTTGAAGTATTAGCAAGTAAAGGGCCATAACTCTGGAGTAACTGGAGCAATTTGGTTAGTTATATTAAGCCCAAGATATAATTACCATCAACATCTTGATGTTCTTTTCATCTTCGGAAAAGAATGAATAAGTATTAGGTATTCAAGTAAGAGACCGATTACTAGTATCTGATTTGGACGCTGCCCCTCACCCGCCACAGCTGACGATCACGAACTGCTTATATAAAAAAGAAACTTAAAAAAAACACATTTTCTTAATATACTCACTGAGTTATCATGTTGACTTGGACGTTTGGTACTTCCGGTTCTGGTTGACCGACTTCTTGCCCAGCAGATGCAGACGAAAATTCCGATGATTAGCAGAAGACCCACTGTGCCACCTACAGCAATACCGATGATGGCAGGGGTGGATAACTCGCACTCGTCACTAGCGTCTGTGCAGTCTTTATAACGATCACACACAAGTTGTTGTGAGATACATCTTTTGTTAGATTTACACTGGAACTCCGTGCTGCGACACCGCTGATCTGGATCAGTAATTGATAATATAACTAATAGTCTATAGCGTCATTCGGCAAGAACAGAGTCACGCGATACACTCATTTATTTTCAATAGCAAATTAGCTCAACAAAAACTAAAATTTAAATATCTCAGTTATTCCACTCTTACAATTGCTTATAGAAAACAAATCTTACGTAACGCTTATTTTTATTTCCTATGAGTACCTAGGTCTATTATGTGACTTTCAAGTTATCCATTATCAGTTGTAGTTTTATCAATGATAATAATGTTAAATTGTTAAATGACTGTCATGTTAAGAATTCGAAACACGAAGGAAGTACTGCCCATATTATAATGTTACAATACGCTACGTCATTTCGATAATTGACGACAAGAAACCGGAATGGCACAATGATGATGGCAAGAAGGAGAGATAAAAGCCCGACACTACGATACCGAAGGAGGGATGTGACCGATCACGTGGACAAGAGGGTGGCGACTCAATGGGGCTACAGGACAATACAGTATTCGAGTCTTCGGCATTTTCTCAGCGTATCATCCTGCCTGAGGGATCGACTCTGCACGTCATCGTATATCGTTTTTCAACAATCGTGATGCAAGACTTCTGGTAAGAGCGAAGCCTTAATTAAGCAATCGACCCGGCACGTCATCGCTTTTTTTACAATCGTGATGCGAGACTTCTGGTAAGAGCGATGCCTGAGCAATCGACCCGTCACGTCATCCTTTATTAACAATCGTGATGCAAGACTTCTGGTAAGAGCGACGCCTTAAGCAATCGACCCGGCACGTCATCGCTGTTTTTACAATCGTGAGGCGAGACTTCTGGTAAGAGCGACGCCTTAAGCAATCGACCCGGCACGTCATCGCTTTTTTTACAATCGTGATGCGAGACTTCTGGTAAGGGCGATGCCTGAGCAATCGACCCGTCACTCATCCTTTATTAACAATCGTGATTCAAGACTTCTAATAAGGGCTCTGCTGATGGTGCCGACTTGCCTTAACGGAACACTGACAACTGATACTAGGAGTTCGTTAACTTGCTATATACAGTATCTTGGTTTTACCGTTTTAAAACATGACTATGGAGGTATTAGTACTTTTGAGTTACCTGTACGAAAAGCAGACAAAAGCAGACGAAATCCATCAGAGGCACCTTCTTCGTCGCTTTTGAAACGAATAGTGACGTAACGTCCGTTTGACACGTAACTAGCCATCAAGTGCCTCACAGAACATACCTGGCTATCAAGTCCTGAAAACAACATCAAAGAGTAAGCTCGCTATGGACTTAAGGTGACCTGACGAACCTTAGTCTGTTTTGTTTTTACTGCAGTCTTACAATTCTTCAGTTATTTTGGTCCTTTCAAGAAGTCGGTATGTACCTTTAATATTTGGTAAACTTCACTATAGTATTAATTCAAATATGTTTCTATGGGGTGATTTCATGTATTTTAATGTCCGATATTACCTTGGAGAACTTCATTATAGATGAGATCCGGGCCGTCGTATATTTGTAGAAAGTCGTTGGTACAGTTAGGGCTCATTTCAATGTTGTTTTTCAGTATCTTCACCTCAAAGCGCTTTTCTTCTGGTGCCTTTATCCGAAACACACAGTCCATGTTGTTTGGATATACCTGGGAGTACAAGTAATGTGAATTAAAACTCACCGATTAATTTTCTACAGATTTATCCGATTAAAGTTCGTTTTAGCAGAGCATGTCTGGTTATATAATGAGATTCAACTTGCTTTATTATAGGTCGACTATGTTGGCTTTAGCGCCGTGTCCAACGATTACGTTACATGTACGGTAATTCCAGTGAATTGCCGGTGTTCCGGAACATTTCAGACACACTTCTCTGTTCAGATAATTCTGCAGATGTAAAAATGTAGCTAGAAAGAGCGATATTACTTTTGGCTTGCAGGCTCATAATTTTGTTGTTGGTGTTGTTTTTTTTTCAATTTCTTATTAACTAAATGCAATCATTAAATAAGTAACTTAAAGGTATTTGGGTGCTTTGATGCTAAGGCCATCGCTTTCTTGCATCTGTTATATTAGGTTACAAGGACAGAATAATACTAGCCTATCATGCACCCCATGTCCAGTAAAATGAGTTTTGCAAATAATTATTGTAAAGAAACAATTTTGATTGATTTAATTCAAATGTAGTAAGATGAAATAATGTAATGGTTCTTGACGTTCTAGATACTCAAGATCGGCAAAAAATATACTCTATACACACAACATGCTGTCATCTAGCGTTTTAGAAAATATTTTCAAAATATAGTGTTGAAGTCAACTAAAACATGTTTGCAGCTTACATATAAATGTGCCAATAAGTTTCTTTTTATGTAACTGACATATCGTCAAAGTTATATAAGGTAAAAAGCAATACCAGGTATTTGGTCAGCTCAATTCTCACACTCTCCATATGTTCTGCTTCCATGTCAATCAATCGTCCACATTCATCCTCCATGTAATCTGCAAACATATGGCTGACGTAAAAAAATCTAATTTCTTAAGGTTCGTGAAGTTGGCAGCAATTTGTTTAACATCAGTAAGAAATTACAGAAATATCACGTAGTTTGAAATGCGGTGGCAGTTTTTCTTCTTTTTTTTTAACAAGCACATGTAGAAATATTTCTTTACAGCGAAAACCATTTTGTGCCCCCCCCCCCCCCCCGAGATGATATAAAAGGTTAGATATAGAACACAACATATCGTAACATTCCTTTTAAAAGCCCCTTTGAGCTTTACATTTTTTTAAATGGGGGCTCTAATAATTTATATTATTTTTTATTTTAATATTAGATTCTGAAGAATATTTTATAATAAATATAGATTTACTGATTGTTTTCCATAAAAATAACAAGGTGGGGGCGGGGGAAGGGCATTTAAAAGGAATTTTACGGTACTCCCAATGTTTTGTTAACATCGATGACGCTCGAGAAATTTTAGAATGATAATTGCGGTAATAGTTTGTGATTGATAAGTTTCTTTGGAAACAACCAAAATCGCACTTTTCGGGATTCAAAACCTAGCAACACGTGAAAAGTGCAATTCAGACGAAAAAGAACACATTTGTTTTGTAAAACTGCACACTGATATTGAATGTGATTCGTGAAATTGCAGCTCAAATAATAAACTAGCATCAATTGCAAATTTCACAGGAAATGTGAAATATATAATCGTGTTTTGGGAAAAAAATAAATTCCATTTTTCATATTATGTGACGAAAAAGGATCCTATTGTTGACAAGAGTACGAACAAGGAAATTAAGTGTAACCTTTTCTGGTATCGAGACACTAAGTCAAGAGCGGATTAGTCACTTTTAATGTAAAATACAAAATACTCTGTACTGATTTTCACAACAAATTTATTACAGCAAAAATGTCAATTTTTACTCACATTTTATTAAAATAGAGCATTAAACCCGAGATTAGAACATGTACTGTACGCAAAACTTGATTTAACAAACACTAACAACATTAACATTGTTCAAACTGAATCAGACTCTGGCCGGCTTATGCTAATAAATCCGTCCTTAAAATGCAATAAAATGCGTTAAATTTTAATTCTGCATTTATTACCTGAACATGTGACAGAAATTAATGAAATGGTTATAACGTAAAGGAATGTTTAGCCAATTTTATGGACAAGGTTTGGCAATTCGAACTACGAAATTGCAGGACGAAAACACTTAATTTAAAATGTGTGTAATTGAAAATCAAAATGAAAAATGTGGGACTGATACCCAATAGGTCACTTAAGTAATCATTGTGAAAAGTACATATCGTATAGTATAAATAAATTTAAATGCAACATTCAATATTCAGCTGTTAAGGACTTAGGTCTATAGCCTTCAAGGTCTGAGTCCCTGCTGTACTGAGAGTTTTGCAAGTAAATGAGTCGTTTTTGAGGCTTTAAAACGAGTGATATGAAATCATGCTAAGATTTTTCAAGTCCCATAGGTGGTCTTAAAAAAGGGTTTCATTGTATTATATATACACCTTTCCCATTTAGCCAATAAGATTTTTTTGTCCCGCGGTTTCATTTAATAAAGCGCAGACGGGTAGTATACTTGTGCACTAGGGTTCAGCGTCCGGGTGATGGCGACACGATTATTACCCGTCCACCAAGAATCATTCAACCATCTATCATCACACCAACATCTGTCTAATATCATTTTACCTTTATGATCGCGCTTGACATCAGGTTATGCATTTCGGTGCATTACCATTTGCATATAAGAAAACATTAATTAAATTCAAAACGCATTTAAACTGTCGCGCTGAGTAAATCTTATGTTGTAACTAAAATCAGCGAAATACTAGATAACTTCATTCATTGATTACAATAGCCTTTAGCAAGAACCGACATTAACTTTTGTTATCACAGTATCTCGAACATTATTCAAAACAAAGATTTGGCTGAAAGCAGTCGTTTTATTACGTTCAGCATCACAAAATTCGCTCTACTGATCAAGACAGGACAGTACAGATTACAGAAACGCTTACATTAATTTATTGTCATGAGAACCGAACTGTTATCATATCAACACCAAAATCCATACCGCCAGTTTTTCATCACATTAAGGGTAGTATCATCCGCAGCAACATCGTGATCAAATACGATATGAAACACATCAGCAGCAGCATCACTGCAGCAGCAGCGTGATCGTCGACGATAAGAAACACCACAGGGCCCAAAATCATAAACCTTAGTTTGGAGACCAGTCTTAAATTTTAAGCAAATGATTGAATGAAATGGCGACTGATCGCCATTTTAGCCAATCAGATTCTTGATATTTCAGACTGGCTCCAGATTTATGCCTAAGGCTATCAAACTGAGCATGGAAACTGTCTCAAATCTCAAGTCGCCATTTCAGCCAATCAGATGCTTGAGATTTGAGACTGGTTTCCAGTCTCAGTTTTTTTAACCTTCAGCTCTGGTTTTTTGATCTTTGGCACAGTAGCGTCGTAATCTTCTGTGATATGAAACACTCGAAATCAAGAACTAAAACCTCTCTTCCATTTACCTTACATCGACATACCCGGGTATCTATTACTAGTAATTATACGGGATAGTTTCATGGTTAGCTTTTGTGCTTCAACGACTGATATTTCAATTTTAGCCCAAAAGGTTAGGTAATCCGTTTGTATGGATGCAAATTACCATATACATGTATAACATTAGATTTCCAAGATCCTACTAATAACAATAATCTGGCTAATGGGGTCAGTGCCTTCACCATTCGTCATGCTCGCAATAATAAAAAGAAACATTTTATATGTAAAACACAGCTCTATTTAGTATCAGTATTTTTGTTACTCAATTCTTCGAAACTATGTGGGAATTTTTTTTAAAGATGTCCAATATTGACTAATTTAAAATTGAAATAATTTTTACTCAAACATATTAAAATACTCACACGTCTCAGATACGGCTTTACTTCTGTGAATGTGCACTAAGGCTAGAAAACAAGCCACGATTAAAGGTTCCTTATCCATATCTTGTGCTTGAACTCTCTTAAACAATGTTAATTCCTATTTATTTTACATAGCAAGTTTGGTTTTCTCCATGAGCTGCGTAAATTTAAGTGGAGCGAACACGCAGTAACAATAGGGTTATAGTGAGCGCGTTAGCGGGTAAAGACAAGCGTTATACCGGGCAGATGTCAGCTTTAACAAAAAACAAAAATCAATCAATACATAATGCATGCTGTCAATAAATACTCCACATCATTTTCATGTCATAAATTACCTAACGAAGACAATGCTAATCAGTAAACAAATAAATCAATAACAACTGTAAACTTGCAATATGTTGCCCCTATCACACTTTACCGTGTCCTCACAGCGACCATGGAGTTCCTACTGAGTTCCCACTGCGTTCTTTCGCGTTCGGGACTACGGAGTTCTTATAAGCGATTGTCTGTGCTCACCTTGCGCTTCCGCTGCGTGCACTACGCTTAAACGGCGCTCGCGGTGCTCTTACGGCGTGTTTGCACTTACTATAAAACGATACATCTTCATCAATTATTTGTTCTTGAACAGCTGAGCTATGCCTTTAGACCCTCCGCCGTCGTCCCAGATGATACGGATCTGCTTGGCCTGTATATAGGCAAGCAATAGCTTACTGGCGTATATCAGCCATGGTGTAATCTTTATTAGCGTATCTTATAAATTGATACCATTTTGTTCGTATTGCGCACGCAAAAGGCGTGACAGCTCCGTACAATAGTTGTAAGAGCGCAGAAAAAAGAAACTAGATGTTTTTTGTGAACCCCCGCCCCCCTATTGAAGGAAGGCCAAGGAAGAGATATCACCTTTTTGAAACGGACGCCTGTGTCATTCATTATGGTATTAAAGAACATGCACATATATATATATATATATATATACCAGACACGGCGACATCGCCTAGCCAAGAGTGCTGTATATGGTTATAGACGTGCCATCCAAGTTTTCAATAGACAACTTTTCCGGCAACGCATATAAACCATAACTATCCAAAAATGACCCTCTGACTGCATAGACATTTACATACACTTATTTTTATACATATACAAACATGTAGGACAATTACATATACACATCTATTAGCATCGTGCTTCCTCCTTTTTTATTTTTGGAGTTTTTATGCACACTAGTGCTATAGACAGAGACACACACAATGAAAGTCATCTGGATCATTCGATACACTGAATTGAAAGATATATATTAAGTTAAGGGGAGATAATTCAATTCAAACAGCTAACTTTCGAATTAAGGGATCCCCGAAAGGATTCATGTTCGTGGAAGTAAGATACATATGGGTGAGATAAGTAACCAACGAACAAACCTTCAGACATAAAGGAACAGATCTAAGCACCAGACACGGCGACATCGCCTAGCCTATATTTGAATAGCATGGCACAATTTTGTGCAATTGCAAGTTACAAATTCAAGTGTAATCAAGGTAACATTTAAAAAAAAATTATTTTTCAGACAATAACATATTAATTTTCATGCACAATGTGACATAATAATTAGAAATTACATGTATCAATGAAGAATTTATCAATATTCAATATTGCATTAATTGAGGTAATGGAAAACATTTGGGTTGTAAAATTTAAGCAAGAAGCCTTTGTGTTTTACACATTAAAAAACCCAAATATTTAGTAAATGTCAGATTGCCATTTGTCCAGCTGAATTCAGAGAAAGTTGATGCAGACTTAAATTCTTTCCAAAAATCACATAATAATATCATGCATGAGTAGGCTAACAAATGTTAGACACAAATTATTTTTTAATATAAATCATTATCCGAGGTTATTAAAGCTAGAGCTCGATAAGAGGCAGTGCCTTTGTTCATATTAACGTTTTCTTTGTAACTTTGATATCATATCATTGATATAGATGTTTGGTAGTTAATTCTATCACTTTAAAGCGATTAACAACGCGTCTGAATGGTAATCTAAGTCTTTATCAAAATACATGGAAAGGGAACTTTGAAAGCCACCGAACACGACAAATACGAAAATATCACACCTATCCACGGGCTGTAAACGAAATAGCTATTAAGGCCCACGCCGATTCCATGCTCGCTTATTAAATTATGTCTTGAAGTTACACGTTGCAATTTCAATATTAGATTCAAATAAATGAAAAGGAAACTTTAAAAGCCACCGAATACGACATTACTGTTCACTCTGCCTAGCCCCGGATTCAGCACAACTAAACAATTACACAGATATATGTATAGTGCTCAACGGCTTTCAACTAGAGTACTTGATAACACTGACTGAATGTACTGGGAGACTTTTTACAGCCGCATAACACAAACACTGAGACATTAAAGCATATATACGCAGAGGTGATTTGGTAAAATAAAATGGTACGACTTGGATTATTTTCGGATTTTCGGACGTGTTTAAGTCTCATTATAAAGTCATTAAGAACTAAAGAAGTGCAGAAAATGTCATGAAGAGTTAAAAGAAAACCAAACTTTGCAAAGATACATGTATGTGGTTCGTATTAATAGGAATAAGAAAACTCCAGAGAGATGTGTTGTCGCTTGCAGTTCTATTGTTTAATGCGAATAATGGGAAAACATACACAAATGTTATTGATTTTGATTTCAGCCAATCAGATCCTTGAGATTTGAGACTGGTTTCCAAACTCAGTTTTATAACCTTCAGCCATCATTACTTCCAGCAATTTAGCAACTTAATCTTGTATGAAATGTAATTGTGACAGCATTGAAATAATGCCTTAGGAAAATAATATATTCAAACAATTAAAATCAGTCTTAAAAGAAATTTTGAAATGACATCATCTTTAATCGTTCAATAACATATTTTTATTTCTAAATAGTGTTATTTCCTTTTATCGCTGACTTTTTACTTTTAACAAAACAATTTGGACAATAATTATACAGAATAACTTACACGTACACTCAGGAACTTATCATTCCAAATAAAAAAATATGTAATTGATATAAAACTTCCAATATATATTCTAACGATTGAAACAAAAGAATGAACAGTTGTATATCATATTGTGTTCCGCGTTATTTCATTGAAAAAACAACATTGAAATATAAAAACAATAGCAATACTTGAAAATAAATTCCGAGCGTTTGCTGATTATCAAATAAAACAGAAATTTAATATTTTCTTTGGGTTATCCCGAAATAACGCCAAAAATGTATCGGGTAATCTTTGTTTAATCGTAAAATAATTTTTTATTATTAAGTTTGATCCTAAGCTAATTGTAGAATATATCATCAAGTTCTTCAAGAAACTTTATTTCCTTGCCAGTCTACCGACCAGATAACGAATTTGAGATATCGCTTATTTAGAATCCATTTCTCAATATAGAGAATTCTTGACAATATTTGACAAAAAGTCTTTTTGAGTATGATTGGTCTGATTCCTAAGACCGCGCTGAATTGTTCTTATTATACTCTGATATTCAACTCTCCTTTCGCACATTGCTACGAGGAATTTCTTTTTAAGACGGTTAAATGTTGCTATGAAAAACATTTGCTAAGGCTCTTGGCTAAACCAAAAGCCTGTCACATGATACTGGACTGTGCACGCACATTGACGCACATGTTTTACCACGATTTGCTATTAAAATAGGGCTCAATGTCTGTCAGTCTCAATTCCTGAGTTTTGAGACTGGTCACCATTCGCAGTTTCATAATCTTTGAACCAGATGTTGGCTTGCCCACAAGATAATTCCTGAGTTTTGTGACTGGTCACCATTCGCAGTTTCATAATCTTTGAACCAGATGTTGGCTTGCCCACAAGATAAGTATTTAAGAATGTCAAATAGACACGTTTCTGCGGGAAATTTTGATTGAATTCAATATAACCCAAAGGTTTCTTCTTACAGACTTCTATCATTTTCTTAATTGAAGTTCTGATAGAGTTTAGTTTTACGAGATGTCCAAAGGGCTTGTCCTTTATTACTCTTAAGCTGAAGTTGTAACGATTTAAACGACACTATTAAGATCTAGCTGAAAGTTTTGTTACTGATATAGTTCATGGCCATAATATGTTGACAGTAAACACTGATATCTGTTTCAGGTTGTTATTGTGGATTGATTTCATAGACCAGTCACAAGGTGTGCGTCGGAAACTGTGTAATTACGGCCGATTACTGGCATCAGTCGCCTTAGCAGTTAAATAAATAAAATATATTAAGAATATATTAGGGCGAAAATGTTTCAAATGTTGCTATCCATTGCGCTTTAAGAGAGTGAGAATGAATCTTAATAATTTGTAAATTGTGTTAATTTATATTGTTTGTTTATGCGATATAAAATATAATAATGGTTGAAATTATTTTTGAGCCAATGACAATGCAGTATTTTTCAAATATTTCGAACCTTAATTCTCATAAAGTCGCGGGTCTGAAATGTATTTATTATAGGTCGATTTCCTCCATAATATTGTTCGAACATTTATTGATAAACATGTATAGTTCGTCGACGTTATTCTACAGTGTTCAAGGAGGCGTGACTTAGAAAGTCTGAAAAAGGAAAATCTTATAAATATTTTAGCTTTGACTTGTTTGGCTTCTGATAATCTTCTTAAAATTCTTAACTCTTTATTTCATATATACGTCTGTTATCACATAGGCGACCAGTTTAGATCAAGATCACCTATTAAATCAATGTCATCTGATCAGTATTTTACACTTTTTTGTCACAAATAACCTAGTGAATCTTACAGGAAGACGCGACAGTCGTGATCAGACTACACGGATGAGCCCGTTGATCAGGAAATAAACTATTTTAACTTGCTATAAAAATTTTCTTAATGAATAAAGGGTAATCTGGAACTTCCACGGTTGAAACCTTGTTACTCAAAGCAATGATAGACTGCTACACAGGTTTTTGTTCCCTAGAATCAGTAATGTTCACATGGTGTTTTCAGATAAAGAAATTTCATAATTCACTTTCTAAAATATTCTCTCAGTATGTTTACGGGCCATTGAATGACAAAACTACTTTCACTTTGACTATTGATTTTTGCATACCCATATATGGTTATTTAGGCGGCGGCTGTTTTGTCAGTTACAAAAATAATTTCGACCATTATATACGTTATAGTTTATTTTGAGGCTTGTATGAAAAATTAAACGGTCGCCCAGCTGCGCTGGGCCTGACCGTTTAATTTTCATACAAGCCTCAAAATAAACTATAACCTATACTTAAAGAGTGGAAATTGAGGCTGGATACATGCATATACAATAAAACCTGTCTTTAAAGGCCACTCAAGGGACAAGAGAAATGTGGTCCTTGGAGACGGGTGGTCTTTAATTGCAGATGAATTTGTTCTTTAAATTAATCAGAGGCACACCTTGAATGGTGATCTTTAACCATGGGTGGTATTTGTTTACAAGTGGTCCTTACACAAGTTTGACTGTCTGTCTGGGCTTCAAGTTAAAATCTTTTACTCCAAACAAAAACACGACACATACCTATAAGTTCGTAGTGCATGACATTTTGTTCTCTATCGAACTCGGTTTGAATACCATGAACGTTGGCGGCAATGTACTGGTTAACTTGGCAAGATTGCTCGTTAAACACGTAATCAAAACTTGCGCACTTAAATAACGTCTCGCAAGACACAACTGTGCGCATGCGTCGAGGTTAACACCAAGCACGATCTTTCCATGGATTTGAACGCCCTCTACCGTCTGTAGGGATCCATATCCAAAGTTGATTAATCTACCAAGTGCCCCATCTGTAAAAGGCAATCATAATGGCCGTTAAAAATAATCGTGTTTAAAGGTTCATATGTACCTTCTCAAAATTGTTAAAATACTACATGTAGCACTAAACTGAAGGATTCTTACGTAAATTCATAAGTTAACCCAGGGTCTATTTAATCAATTAAATAGACCCTGGTTAACCGTCGGTTGGGATTGATCAAAATTCTGACAAAAATGGCAAAATAATAAATAAAATCTCAACAAATACAAATAACTGACCAGTCCAAATACACTGAAATCTGTGGTCAAAGGTAATTATTTGTGGGGTTTGTGCGACCCAGTGAATAATTTTGTTTTCCACATAATACTTTTGCAACAATGTGTTTGCTTGCCTTTTTGTTGCTTTTGTATTGACTATCCTTTTCTAAATAATATAAATACATTTACTTCTGTAGATATTGAGCTGTGTAGAACATGGAATCTTGGCATAAGAACTTTCCATTATTGTTTATAGAAAGACCCAACCGAAACTACAATATTTTCATGTGTCATAAACTAAGCCTTTTTAAGGTTCCAATGTCATCTATTGCAAAGTGAGTGTGCCTTTGGTGTGCATAATTATTTATAATGATAATAATGTGGGGGTTGCAATGAAATTTGAACGAACTTTAATCGTTGTTAAATGCCGCCAGATTTATTTTTTTAACACTCAATTTTAACGGAAACGTTATTTACTAGTTTTTCTCTCGTAGAAATCGATTCCACTTCGTTGTTTCAATCCATTCACATCTTGTACCAGCTGATCCGTGAGCCAACAGTTCATGCCTCTACTCTCATAATCAAATCCCGTACAGTACGCCATCTCGAGGATGCGTCTGCGCGCGCACTCCTCTACTGCCAACCCATGGATGTTTCGTTTATGGCGTAACGTAATGACGTGGTTCGGAATTCTGTCGAAAAGTCAGTCGTATGCAGCTGTTGGGAGAAATAGGAACACATATATAATTTACCTTTTCATTTTTATTGTTGATGCTTTCAAATGTAGGAAAAAAACTGCAGCCAAAACTTAACACAACCACTGATGAAACACGGTAAGGCAGGGGCGGATCTTGAGGTGGTTTGGTGGAGTTGCTCGAACCCATTCTTGGAGCAGCAATATTAAATATTCATTGGGTTTGGCCAGAAAGTTAAAAATTATCAAGTGTTTACCCTAAGACTCTCCCAAATGTCCTCATTTGAACGAAATTTTGCATCCGACCTTAATCAGTAAAGTTGCAACAATGCTGACAACATAGACAAATAAACTGTTGATGCTGACCTTCCAACATATATTATGAAGCTGTTGCTTAAATGAAATTAGGCTGTTGGATACTGTGAGATTCAATGCGTATAAGTAAAATGGCACTTGACAAATACGTGCATTAAATAAAATCATTTAAATTTAATGCAAGACGAAGTAAATATAGAATCGCAAAAATGATACAGATCTCCGTCAGATCAAGGGAAATTGTTTTCAATGAAATCTTCGTCATAAGGAGATCCTGTGACCAAGGTTATAAAACTGAGCATAGAAACCAGTCTCAAATCTCAAGCATCTGATTGGCTAAAATGGCGACTAGTTGGAAAAACGTGTTTCATATTAAAATTGTCCCATATTTTATCGGCATACTTTCTTTTCATTCAAATAATTCTTCTATTCACTGTTTGATTGAGCAACAATAGCTGTATGGCGAAAGATGCCGTATTCTTGCTCCAGGGTGCGGACATACCTGCACAATTTATACCTTTTAAAGAGGAATGCGAAAACAGCGGTTGTAGGTGTCTTTTAGGTAAAACTGTAAAAATTAAAATACTTCCGCCTAATTTTTGCAAAAAAACAACAACAGTAGTTGGAATAAACTATAGAAATATTGTTTTTGAATGAACGTTTTGAGGTGGAATTTTTATCGTACACTAGTAGTGGCATCCTGCGGGATAATAAAGATCCGTGACAATGTTGTGTTACATGTAGAAAGTTCCTGTTCAGCAATGACAGAAGATACGGAGTATGGACAAGATGATATATACATATATGTATATGGTGAGCATTTCTTGTCAAATATTTAAACACCATTTACGTCAAATACGTATTATAATATCAATAATTCAGTCACATGCGACAAAATAACATCATCGAACTGCTATTTAGAATGTACCGGAAATTTTACAGCTTTACATGTTTATGTAAATAATAAAAATGACAAGTATAAGTTTATGCTAAATGAACAGAATAAAAATGTTTTTAGTGAGATGTTTTACACTTTGTGCACGTGTATGTTTTTTCCAGCAGATGCACTAGTATCAGATACTGTTGTTTACAGGAATAAAAAAACGCCGAGTTTGAAACGATTCTTTTATAAAAAAATATGTCTGATCGAGGAATTAATTTTCTTAACGGACCGAGACTTTTCTCTCTCAATGTATTTAATATAAGAATATTTGAATAGTTTCGTGTCTCTGTTTAAAGCTATATTCTACTGTGTCGTTTTGTTTTAAACAAATGCATATATATATTATTTTCCGCTTCCAAAAATAACAGTAAGCTGATTGTTTTTTAGACGAGTCAATACCCGACTACAGAGCGATGTTTCGTACCATTAGAAGATAACAGATCGAGATATGGAGTATCACATCAGGTAATCAAGTACTCCCTCCATTGACACGACGGTGACCGTGCTGGGTTTGAAGATGCACTCCCGTCAACCGACAGTAACAATAAGGTGATGCATGGACTCACAGAGGTAATTCTATAATTAACATGGCTGTGTATAGTTAAATCTTTGTAAACCCTTTCCTCCATAGACACACCTTTATTGCATAGACGAACAGTGTAGATCCAGATCAGCCGGCGCATCTGTAGTTATTAGGTTGTTTCTGAAATAAATGCGACCAGTGCAGATCCTGATCAGATGGCACGGATGTGCCGGCTGATCTGGATCTACACTGGTCGCACATGCGTAAAAATGTGTATATAGGGTTAAGCACACTTATATGTAACAAACTTTATCCATGTGAACAGATAAAAACTGTAGAGCGGTAGTCCAAACACCGACCACTGTTAGGCTATAGAGCGTTTTTTATTTTTCGACTAGAGTTGATATTCTAAAATCTACTGCTTGATTTTCCCTCATTCATCTTAAAACGACCTACATGTACATGTACTAATGGCTAATCTTATTTTAACGACACAGACTCTGGAAAGTGATTCAATGTTTTTGTCAAGTCTCTTTTCAAAATGCAGTCATCGTTTGAAGCCGTATTTCGCCGGAAGTGCGCATTAACGACAAAATCTTTGACTCTTTAAAGTATATTAAAATTATTTAGTTGGAAATATACATCGAGATTTGAAAATTGTGAACCAGTGACATTTACAATAAACATCAACTTATGAGACTTGGCGCACTCCATGTTTAGATTAACTCCACCTACAGAATTTAATTCGATATCAGTTATGAAATGTACAGACATACGGACGGACAATACTATAACTGTATGTCAACTTAATACATGTATCATCCGTTCTATCACTCCAGGAATCAATTGATATTTGCAGAATACATTAAGATTTTAATGTCAACCGATGTTTATATCCAAGCGTTAATCAAAAATAGCGAAAATAATACTTACACCGGTTTCTACAATGTAATTATTTGTCAGTTGAAGGATGTAAGATACAGACCTCGGATTAATGAAGTCAGGTATCATTTAGAAAAATGTTCTGTTTATTTGAGCTAGATTAAGATTCTACACATTTTAATCAAGTTGAATATATAAGACAGATATTAAACAGACTGCCAAAAACTTCTAGGCTGGGATTGAACCTAGAGACATTGGTGACAATTTAGCACTTAGCTGTACATTGTACTTTGGTGACATTTGCAGAAGTGATTTCAAAACAAGTATACCATATTTTGTATTTTGCTTATTTTAAGATCAACAGAAGAAGATGGCTGATGAAGATTACGTCGTCCACCGACCGGTACCATATAAGGTAATAGTAAAAATTTATATTGTATGTATCTACAAAGACTTGTCAGCTGAAATTTATTACAAGTAAACAGGGTCCAAGATCATAAAACTGACATAAGAGACCATCTTAAACCTAAATTATGTGATTGGCTGAAATGGAGACTGGTCAGCCAATCAGACGCTTGAGATTTGAAACTGGTCTCCAGTTTTAGTTTATGATGTTTAACCCATATTTAAACTGAGTCTATAGACTGGAGCAAATGGCGAGGAAACTGTCAAAATACCATCAGGCTGGGATTGAACCAAGAGACCTCGGGTTGAATCTGATACAACTGAGAAATTATTCAGTTGATATAAATCCAAGGAATTAATTATAAAGCTAGGTTGTTAAGTCAACGAATCGGAACCGATCTAGCATTCGTAAAATGATGTCTTAAAACGTAAAATCTACCTTGTATATATTTGTGTTGTCTGTAAACTTCGTGTTGTGTTTAGTTTTGTTTCTTATTTGTTTAGTTGTATTGAAGAAGATAACAGATGAAGATTGCATCTATCGCGGAAGGTTCCATTTAAGGTAATAGTAAACGTTGAACTTATATGTATCTACATCAAATTTCGATTGATATTAGATACATGTTTACATATTTTAACTGAGTCTCTTGACTGACTAGGCAAGTGGTAGCAAAAGACCATCGGGCTGGGATTGAACCTACAGACCTCAGGGCCTAATATCATAAAACTGAATCAGGAGACCGGTCTGAAATCTCATGCATCTAACTGATCGCCATTTCAGCCAATCAGACGCTTGAGATTAGAGACTGGTCTCCGATCTCAGATTTATTATCTTGGGGCCAGTTTAAATCTGATGATAAATTGAGAACTCTTCGAATGATACTCATCGTAGAACTTGTGCTATATTATTATGAAAGGATTTGAATCGAGTCTTGTGAGTGTATAAGACAGGTGATGAGCAGACAGTCACAAATAGTCTGGGATTCAACCTACAGTCTGCTACAGGTGATAACAATTTAACTGTGCGAGATCCGACAAAACTACTGAGAAACTACTTAGAAAGACAGACGGACGGAGGGACAGACAGAGAACGCGGATCTGAACTAAATGTAAGCTGGGGGAAATCGCATCTTTATTTGATTGCATTAATTTTGTATTTTATTTCATATTTAATATTGTTAAGTTTTTAAGTGTTTTTTTTTTCAGATAACAGCTGCAACAGATACAGGAAGAAGAGGCCCAGTCAAACTTTAAACGGAAAGTATTTGTTCTTTTGTTGCATACATTTTTATTTGCTGGGGAAAACACATTTTTATTTGCCATGGTTGCATTGCTTTTGTATTCTTATGCGTTTTAACACTACTCGGGTTTACTTATTGTTCGGGTCACAGCTGCAACAAATACAGAAAGAAGAGGCGCAGTCAAACTTTAAAAGTTATGTATTTTTGTTTTGTTGTTTTATCTTTTAAAGTCTAGGTTTCTTTCCAATATCACTGTTTTTTGTTTAATTTTTTATTTCTAACACTGTCAAGTTTTTTGAGTGTTTTTTAGACACCAGCTGCAACAGATACAGAAAGAAGAGGTGCAGTCAATCTTTAAAAGATAAGTATTTTTCTTTTTTTATTTTATCTTTTAAAGTCTGAGGAATTTGTTTTTACATTATATTTATTTGGACTGTTTTTGTTTAATTTCTTTCTAACGCTGTCGAGTTTTTTTTAGTGTTTTTCAGACACCAGCTGCAACAGATACAGAAAGAAGAGGCGCAATCAAACTTTGAAAGATAAGTATTTTTCTGTTGTAATTTTATCTTTTAAAGTCTGGGGAATTTTTTCCTTTTTTTTCTTTTTTTTTCCCAATATCTTTATTTGCAGTGTTTTTGTTTAATTTCATTTCTAACACTGTCAAGTTTTTTTAGTGTTTTTCAGACACCAGCTGCAACAGATACAGAAAGAAGAGGCGCAGTCAAACTTTTAAAGATAAGTATTTTTTCTTTTGTAATTTTGTCTTTTAAAGTCTGGGGAATTTTTTTCTTTTTTTTCTTTTTTTCCAATATCTTTATTTGCAGTGTTTTTGTTTAATTTCATTTCTAACGCTGTCGACATTTTTTAGTGTTTTTCAGACACCAGCTGAAACAGAAACAGAAAGAAGAGGCGCAGTCAAACTTTTAAAGATAAGTATTTTTTCTTTTGTAATTTTATCGTTTAAAGTCTGGGGAATTTTTTTTTCTTTTTTTTTCTTTTTTCAATATCTTTATTTGCACTATTTATTTTATTTAAGTTCATTTCTAACGCTGTCGAGTATTTTTAGTGTTTTTTTCAGATTACAGATGAAGATACAGAAAGAAGAGGTGCAGTCAAACTTCAAGAGGTATTTTTTGTAGTTGTAGCTTTATTTAGGTAGGTAGATAGAGCCGACTTCCGAGTCCGCTGGTGAGAAAGATAGATCCTATTTCCGTGTCCGCTGGTGAGATAGGTGGATGGATCCTATTTCTGAGTCCGCTGGTGAGATAGGTAGAGAGATCCTATTTCCGAGTCCGCTGGTGAGATAGGTAGAGAGATCATATTTCCGAGTCCGCTGGTGAGATAGGTAGATACATCCTATTTCCGAGTCCGCTGGTGAGATAGGTAGATAGATCCTATTTCCTAGTCCGCTGGTGAGATAGGTTGATAGATCCTATTTCCGAGTCCGCTGGTGAGATAGGTAGATAGATCCTATTTCCGAGTCCGCTGGTGAGATAGGTAGATAGATCCGACTTCGGAGTCTGCTGGGGAGATAGGTATATCCGACTATACGACTGGGTTCGAACTAAACAAAAAATCCGAGTCCGCTGGTGGACAAAGAATCCCGTCACACTGATGTAATGTTGACCTTTCAAACCTGAGCCTCTGGCAACACAATGGGCGCGCTATGGTGCGAATGAGAGTAGTAGGTCTTTTGACCCAATAGCCAGTATGTTAAACCTCGGACTTACGTCTGGAGGAGTGCTACTCTATTGTCTCATTACTTGTGACGTCCGTGGGATTCTAGATTTTTAATGCGGCTTGTAAAGAACATGCGTCAAGTCATAAGCACATTTAACACATACATAAAATGCACTTAAACAACAGTAAACCTGTTGGTGTTAATGTAGAGTGTGTGACTTGAAGCATGAGCTTTACAAAAGGTCCCAAGCCCTTTAAACGCAGAGGGAAAATCAAACGACTTGAATATTGCAAAAACAATATAGTTTTATAAAATAAGCAAACATGTCGTAACAGTGCAATTAAGGTCCGCAGTATAGATGTTGTTGCGACAAAATAAAATATGGAAGTTGAAATCATTTTAAAATCAGGGAACATGTGAAATGGCGTCTAGATTGAAATATAAGATTTGTTATTTTGAAGGGCATGGCATTCACAAAGCCTCCACACACTCTTTCACGCAGCCTCTTCACACAGCCTCTTAACACAGCCTCTCCACACACCCACTCAAAATTGCATCGCCAACCCCCCCCCCCCCCCCCCACTTCAAATAGAAGTGAGCAGATCAAATCAAATATAAGACATTCAATAACTGAATAAGAGAGCCGGGAAAAGTTCTCAATAATTTGTAATTTATTTGACTGCGTAAAACTTGCAAAACGTTAACCTCACATTGTTAATAATTCGGTTTGATTTCGTACACATTATGTTTGCATTGTAAATCGGGATAATAAATGTGGATAATTAACTTTACTGATCCTGTAACCTATGTTTTTCTAAAGCAATTTGTTTGAAGAAGAAACATGAAGAACAATTCATGTGATCACCAGGTATGGGTACTTTGCCCAAGATCATAAAATTCAATCTGGAGACCAGTCTCAAATCTTAAGCATCTGATTGGCTTATCCGTGACATAAATCAAGTTGATGTCCTTGATTGTGTTTTGTTTCAACAGTAATCGCTATGATGATATTTTTAAGTAAATGGCATCATAAAATTTTAATTAGAAATTTACTAACACAAATAGCCAACAAAGTAAGGTAACTTCAGTATTGGACAGTTTGATTTATATAGAGGATACAACATGAGTGATCATTTTATACTGAAATTATTAAACGAGTCGTCTAAATCGATATAAAACGAGGCTTTTGCCGAGTTTTATATCGATTTAGATGACGAGTTTAATAATTTCAGTATAAAATGAACACGAATGATGTATTCTATTCGCCAAGTAAAGCGAAATTTAAACGTGTGTAATTCGGTCGTATCGGGTGATACATAAGCTAGTCCCCAAAGAACTTATCCTACCGTTTTCCTGTTTGCCAAAATAAATAAAATAAATAAATAAAATTAACTGCGTTAGAGTCTAGATAAAAAGAATCTACCATTTATAGGCTTCTGAAGTTGTGTTTAATTAAACAAGAAATATCTTTAAAAAAGATAAACGGCGTTGATGGAAAAGATTTTTATATATAAGAAAGAAAGAAATAAAGACCGTGCAAAAATTTCGTCTGGTGATAATACGTCGATTTAAGAAGACTGTCTAACATTAACTGTACATTCAGTTTCAATAAAATACCTCTTGTAGAGTTAGCACTAATTAAGGATTGAATCGATAGTTGATGGTTTCCATTTGGGTATGGAAAACAGTTGGGTTGTTTAAAGTGTGTGAAGCCCGAAGTAAACATGTCCAATATACTTTTGTACACTACATGTACTTTACACTAAAGATCTCAACCTTGCTTGTGGGATGGAAGACGATTGGAATCTGCAATTTGATATTCTACTTATTCGGCGGCGACGGTGTATGCCAAGAACTATAACTTTAACTTCCATCAAATTATGGCCATTATTCAAGAACCATAACTCTACTTTGCTTTTTTATTTAATTTTAGCCTTTATTTCACTTTTTGCAGTCGTGAAATTTTTGTTCAAATTTGTATGCAAACTCATTACTTTTATATCAATATGATGACATCTTTGAAACTGTGAATACTTGTTTACTATTATACACCTTGTTGTTTTGTCAAGTGTCAAATTAAAATGGTTAAAGTTTGCAAGCAAGTTTCTTATGTAATGCTTCTAAACAGGTAAAACACAGGTGAAACTTGCATACTTTTGTGTCATGTGGTTAAGATGCGGACGCAGTGGGGTTTGGGGTCTAGACGGAGTGAGAGGTCAATGGAGTCAGGGTGGGGTGCCCTTCTCCAAAAAAACTGTTTAATATTTCATTTATTAATTTCTAAACTAAAACCAAAAACCAAATTAGGGTGACATTTCGTTTTATCACCATCCTTCGATCTCCATCTAAAAAAACAAATGCCATTTTGCCCTCTCAAAAAACAAATGTCACTTTTTATAAGAAGTGTCAGGTGGCTTTGGGTATTGGCGGGGAGAGGGGAGATTCCCATCTCTTGACCCACTTGCCAACAGATAAACAATATTCAAATAGTTATCTCGGAAGAGGTAACTCTCATAACGCACAACTTGCACATACAAGCTTAACTAGAAGAGAGACAATAGAAGCCTGGTTACCTGGTCATGCTTTACTATATTACCGGTACATGTCATCTCTTTTATTACATAAATATCATGTGACAGGTGGAAGGACGGACAGGGCAAAAACAATATGTCTCCCCCAGAAGGGGGTGGGAGACATAATTAATATATAAAATATCAGGCTGCTACATGTTATAGTGCCTTAGAAAAATGCGACACAAATTGTGCATGTATGTCATCTATATGTAAAAATTTAATTATTCGGTGAACAGGAAGTAGGTGAGCAAGGAGCATAAAATCGCTTTACACCATATGGGAATATATGATAAAGCAATAAGCAAAATATCAGGCTGCTGCATGTTTCAGTTGCTAAGAAAACTACAACGGAAATTGTGCATGTATGTCAACAATGTATACAAATCTAAGTATTCGGTAAACAGGAAGTAGATGAGCAAGGAGCATAAAATCGCTTTACACCATATGGGACTATAGGATAAAGCATTATGCAAAATATCAGGCTGCTGCATGTTATTGTTCCTTAGAAAACTGCGACGGAAATTGTGCATTTATGTCAACTATGTGTAAAAATCTAAGTATTCGGTGAACAGGAAGTAGGTGAGCAAGGAGCATAAAATCGCTTTACACCATATGGGACTATATCATAAAGCATTATGCAAAATATCATGCTGCTGAATGTTATAGTTGCTTAGAAAACTGTGACGGAAAATTAACATGCCCTTTGGTTGATGTAATGCACCTTTATAGTAACAAAACCTAAAATATTCGGCAAAGGGAAAGTATAGATGAGCAAAGAGCATGAAATTGCTTTTCACCATATGGGACTATAGGATAAAGCAATATGCATAATATCAGGCTGCTGCATGTTATAGTTGCTTAGAAAACTGCGACGGAAAATTAACATGCCTTTTGGTCAATGTAATGCACCTTCATAGTAACAAAATCTAAAAATATGCGGCAAACAGAAAGTAGATGAGCAAGGAGCATGAAATTGCTTTACACCATATGGGACTATAGGATAAAGCAATATGCAAAATATCAGGCTGCTGCATGTTATAGTTGCTGAGAAAACTGCGACGGAAATTTTGTTACGGACGGACGGACGCACGGACCAGGGTAAAACAGTATACCCCCCTCTTCTTCGAAGCGGGGGTATAATAACCAATGAGTGAACAAATTAACTCATACCATACAGTTCATTTTGAACATAAAAATGTGTAAAAAGATTTGAATAGCTACAAGCTAAAATATAAAAGCATAGTGTTTTCGCAAGATTTACTTTCTTGAAATATATTGCATGCTGATGCAGACCGAAAACTGTCAATTACTTTAAAAGCAACTAGTGATGCTTTTTAACCTGAAAGTTACAATAGTCAAGTCAAGTTTATTAGGCATATCAGAAAATACATGTTTTTGGCCCTGAACAAGTGAAACTTGAGAGAATACGACATGCATATTAAATACATAGACATGAAAAGAAACATAAAAATAATTAACAAGTATACTAGAGACTGAGACATATATTGAACACAAAGACATGGAAATAATCATACCATTTTGCCACCGGTATATAAATAAATGAATAGGTCTTATAAGTTTCGGTCAAAGGATAAGTATGCTACTAATATTAAAGTAATAAATAAACAAACAAACAAAAAACAAGTTCAAACAAATATCAATAAGAAAACGAAGAGGTAATAAGAATTTTTAGATAAATATTAAATAAGTTTAAGTTTAATGTCTATTAAAAATTTGCACGATATTGCATTGCTTCCTTTATGAATTTTGAGATATTAGTTAACAATTTAGTGTTTTTCGAATACATCATTTTGCAGAATAATAATGAAATGATCAGTAGATAAATATAGTGCTTTGATTATGTCACTTTGTGCCAAGCAAAATAGGATGTGGTGAATAAATCTGTTGTATCGCAGAATACACCATTGGGTTGATACCTTGTAGAATACAAATGTATATCTGTTGGAAGAGTTCAGATTCTTGAGGATTTATTAAGAAGGTCAACTCCTGAGTACTGTATGTCTATGCCACTAAACTTGTTGGTGTGATTTCCGAAGACATTACTCACTGGGTTGGTGTGCGTCACGTGTATGCCAGGTGGGTCTCAGGTGTGTTTCAACACCAGCACCTTCTGCAGTAGCACTGTCAGCTTAACTGAAAAATTACAAACTGTCATTTTCAAACTCAGCATCAGTAATTATCAAGTACAAAGTTGTTAATTATCAAGTACAAAGTTGTTAATTATCAAGTACAAAGTTGTTAATTATCAAGTACAACGTTGTTAATTATCAACTACAAAGTTGTAAATAAAAGAGCAATAACATAGGCTTAAAGTTACAAGGTTTTCTTTTTTCACTTGTGTCCACAAATATAGAAACTAAAACCAGGAGGGTCGACAAGGCAGCCGATCAGAAAAGCAATAACTCATATAAATGTTTATAAAGAGCCTTTTAAAGAGCCAAAACGTCTTGACTTTCCCTCCGGACAAGGTATGGCAACGGAACAATGGACGGACCGGTCCGATGGACATTCCCCCATCCCATACTTTTGTTTGTGGGGTTTTGAAAAACATCAAATCAGTAATGTATGCCAACGACAGCAAGTTTGATGCTAATATATATAATAAAAATGTGCTATTTTTAAAGTTGGCCAATAATTGGTGTTAGTTGAGTGTCTGGTTTGTCAGATTTAAAAGAATATAACATTCAGTTTGGTTCATCTGCTATTTTTTTCGATGCCGGAAATTACTTATAATTACATCGCACTCAACTGAAAGTGGCGGTCAATTGTATTTCGCTTCGATGTAGTTATCAGTTTCAATTCCCTCCCTTGATGGTTATATGCTAGTTTCAAACCATACAGAGTGGCAATCATTGTGGCTGGCAGTATAAATGCATACTTGAACTGTACTTGTTGAGGTATACTGATCGTATGTACTTAACCCGTCTCTTCCACGGTTGGCTATGCACTGCAGCCGTATTTGTATGACTGGAGTTATCTATACTTTTTATACATCAAATACTAGATTTAATACGTACCCATAACTCTATCTATGACACATGGTTTTGACTTCCAGTAGATGAACACAGCATAAACGGGTATTCCACACAACAAAAATAACACAAGAATTCCTATAAACTGTGGTTGGTTGCTTACACTCAGCACCAATGTCATGGACGTGACCACTGTCTGAAATATTGCTGTACCTAACCATGCCTTAAATAAAACATTTAACACAAACTTTAGATCTAGGAAATAGAATAAACTGTGTAAGTCTCAGTCAGCTTTGGAACCTTATTAAACCTTATGAAACCTCCGGTTTATTGTAATACATGTATTGCCCTGTGGCCAATCGATACCATAGCCCAATCATCATATTATTGGCAATATGTTAGAGTTCACATTTCACACTACTGTGCTAACAGGAACAGGCTTTTATTATTATTTATCATTATTCCTTATTATTAGTCAGTATGATTATTATTATTATTATTATTATTATTATTATTATTATTATTATTAGTTATAACTTAGCATAAAATGATTAATCTTTCGTAATCACTATTTACTAAATATAATTATTATCTGCCAAAAAACTATCAACTTACAGTAACCGGCCTGTGTAGATTTGGTCTTCTTATTCTGAGAGCAAAGAAACACAGGAGAACGCATAATGCCATCACCGTGGCGTAAAAACTGGTCATGATGATAACTGCTGACAGGTTTCCAACTAATATCACAACTATTGCCAAGCAACACTGAAATAATGTCGTCAAAATATAATAAAGTTCATAGCGAATCAGTTCCAATCTGATTAAAAGCACACCCAAAGCCACGCTATTTTATTATCCCCCGCCGATGAAATCGGGAGGGGGATATTGTTTTGGCGTTGTCCATCCGTCACGGTGTCACGTCGTCACGCCGTCACGCTGTCCGTCCGAATTTCGTTTCCGCGCTATTTCTCCGCAACCACTGGATGGATTTCAACGAAACTTTGTGGGAACCATCAGTACCAAGAGGAGATGCGCATATCGTTGTCTTGATCCGGTCTGACCATTTAACACAGAGTTATGGCCCTTTGATAACCTATGCATTATGAATATTGAGCAGTATTCGTTTCCGCGCTATTTCTCTGCAACTACTGAATGGATTTCAATGAAACTTGCTGGAAACCATCTATACCAAGAGAAGATGCGCATATCGTCGTCTTGTTTCGGTCAGACCATTTAACACAGAGTTACTGCCCTTTGATTACTTATGCATTATGCATATAGAGCAGTATTCGTTTCCGCGCTATTTCTCTGTAACTAGCGGATGGGTTTCAATGAATCTTTCTGAGAACCATCAATACCGAGAGGAGATGCGCATATTGTCGTCTTATTCCAGTCAGACTGTTTAACACAGAGTTATTGCCCTTTGATAACTTATGCATTATGCATATAAAGCAGTATTCGTTTCCGCGCTATTTCTCTGCAACTACCGGATGGATTTCAATGAATCTTTCCGAGAACCATCAATACCAAGAGGAGATGCGCATATCGTCGTCTTGTTCTGGTCAGACTGTTGAACACAGAGTTATGGCCCTTTGATACCTTATGCATTATGCATAAAGAGCAGTATTCGTTTCCGGGCTATTTCTCTGCAACTACTGAATGGAATTCATTGAAACTTTCTGGAAACCATCTATAACAAGAGGAGATGCGCATATCGTCGTCTTCTTTTGGTCAGACCGTTTAACACAGAGTAATGGCCCTTTGATAACTTATGCATTATGCATAGAGAGCAGTATTCGTTCCTGTGCTTTTTCTTTGCAACTATTGGATGGATTTCAATCAAATTTTCTGGAAACCATCTATACCAAGAGGAAATGCGCATATCATAGTCTTGTTCCCGTCAGACTATTTAACACAGAGTAATGGCCCTTTGATAACTTATGGATTATGCATATAGAGCAGTATTCGTTTCTGCTATTTCTCTGCAACTACCAGATGGATTTCAATTAATCTTTCTGAGAACCATCAATACCAAGAAGAGATGCACATATTGTGGTCTTGTTCCAGTCAGACTGTTTAACACAGAGTTATGGCCCTTTGATAACTTATGCCTTTTGCACATAGAGCAGTTTTTTTGTTTCCGCGCTATTTCTCCGCAACCACTGGATGGATTTCAACGAAACTTTGTGGGAACCATCAGTACCAAGAGGAGATGCGCATATCGTTGTCTTGTTCCGGTCAGACCATTTAACACAGAGTAATGGCCCTTTGATAACTTATGGATTATGCATATAGAGCAGTATTCGTTTCTGCTATTTCTCTGCAACTACCAGATGGATTTCAATTAATCTTTCTGAGAACCATCAATACCAAGAAGAGATGCACATATTGTGGTCTTGTTCCAGTCAGACTGTTTAACACAGAGTTATGGCCCTTTGATAACTTATGTCTTATGCACATAGAGCAGTTTTTTGTTTCCGGGCTATTTCTCTGCAACAACTGAATGGAATTCAATGAAACTTTCTTGAAACCATCAATACCAAGAGGAGATATGAATATTGTCGTCTTGTTCCTGTCAGACAGTTTAACACAGAGTTATGGCCCTTTGATAACTTATGCATTATGCATATACAGCAGTATTTGTTTCGACGCTTTTTCTCTCCAACTACTAGATGGATTTCAATGATTTTTTCTGGAAACCTTTAATACAAGCAGGAGATGTGCATATTGTCATCTTGTTTCAGTCAGACCTTTTAACACAGAGTTATGGCCCTTTGATAAGTTATGCATTTTGCATGTAGAGCAGTATTTGTTTCCTTGCTATTTCTTAGCAGGAAACTATGGAAACCATCAATACCAAGACAAGATGCCCATAGTGTTGTCTTGTTCTGGTGTGACCGATTAACACAGAGTTATGGCCCTTTGATAAGTTATGCACTATGCATATAGAGTAGTATTCGTTTCCGTGCTACTTCTATGCAACTTCTGCATGGATTTCAATCAAATACCGCACTATATTTTTACTACTGCGTTCATAATTTTAACAACTTGAAGACTTTTCGTCTCATTTTTATATTCTGGTGAGCTGCCCAACCCTTTTCACCATCTGAAGTTTTTTTTTCACTTTTTTTGCCATCCATGATAAATATCTAAATAAAGCCCTATGTCTTCAGCTGTTGTGTTAGTAATAACCAGTACTCGGCGGGGGATAAAATTTAAACGAATTTGCTTGTTAGATATAACTTCGGTGAGATTCTGTGAATTCATAATTAAATTATGTCAGTTTAAAAGTCATTCGCAATTACTATATGCATAAGCGCGCTTGACCAGCCACCCCATCATCTGCCAACCCTTACTAATACACTAATTTTTTAGAATCACGATTTTTAGAACCATGATTTTGACGATGAATTTTCGCCATATTTCGATAGAATGGAATAATATTTGTGATTTTATACCATTTATACAAGAAAACATGGGTGTATTAGTATGGTTTGGCAGGGGATGTGGCGGCTGGTCAAGCGCCAGTAGCAAAAAGTAACTGAAAAATGGATGCAATCGATTTTAATCTTCATTAGCTTACTTAGTACTCAAACACACTAACAATGTTTGATTTTTTTCCTACATCTACGTAAGATGATCTCACCTTTTCAAGACATCGACTTGCGGCTGAAACATTATAATTAGTTGCCTTCAACAAACTCACCAGACAGAAACTGGTTGCCCATGGCATCCCATACTTGTCACTGACTGTTGACAATATCGCCGGTAGATGTCGCCGCTTAGCACCAGCGCTCACAAGTCTAGACTGGGCCATGATGGCAGCATTGAGTCCCGATATAGAAGTCGTGGCCACAAACACAGCTATCACAGGTGCTAGTGGTTTGTACATTCTCTCCGTGAACAGCTGAAGAAAAAAGTGCCCTTGTAAAATTGCGTTTGAATATAGACTTCGAACTTCACAGTAACTTCGACACCAACAGTGAGTCTAAACATAATTAATAATATTAAGTCTCCCCAATGCACATGTGAGGAGCGTTCTTATCGCAATCCGATTTTGATGGCTTTTAAGAAGGCAGATCATAAGCCGGATCAAAGCAGGCATATGGCACATGTGCTTCCTTTTAACGGTATGTAGGAATTGAGATATGCCACCTTTCTTTAAAAAAAAAAACAGTCGACAGACAAAGTCATCACATGTGATTAATATGCGGAAAACCCTCATTACTCCATGACTGATCAATTTCTCAAGGTTTAACTCTTGTACGATGATAATACTCAGGGTACCAGAATTCACCAAATTAACTAATGCTAAATAATGCACAGGTTTTCTACAGACTATGTAATGTATTAAAAACACCCTGAAGTTAATACAAGTTCTTAAAAATGGGCGTCCAGTTGGACTAATATGGTATGTGCCCAACAACTGACTTACAACAGCAACAGCGTCAGCTGTCAGCATCTCCCTGGGCGTGATCAATGTGAAGTATGCTGCTACTGTGAGCTCACTCAGTAGTATTACTATGGTAAACGATATATTCAGAGTCCGAGGTAAGTTTCTGGTAGGAAACAAAATAAAACAAAGAAATCATATAAAACATAACAAGTGCATCTACAAGTGATGACTTTAAAAATTAGGTACATGCATTATCCTCCCCCTTCCTCCTCAATATCATTTAGATCGATCCTTGTTTACAATTTAAAATGCAAAGAACATATCAACATATTTTAAACGGTGCTTTTACATGTTAACGTTTATTGTTAGAGACGGATTTTGGGTAGATGCCGTAAATGGCATAATTTATTCGTTTTTTTTAAACCCGGAGTGATTGAATTTGTCAAATTTTCTGAGGACGAAATACTCAAACATATAAACAATATAAACATGCTAGAGGTTCTTTCCAAAATAGAATAAGTAATTCTATATCTTGAAAATCGAGCAACTCGCTGTTGAGGTAAATAATTAAATAATAGAGTGCTGGATGTGCGCTGAGTAAAAACAAATTTCAAGTGAGATAAACAACTAAAGCTTACTTTGCAGGCGATTCCATTTCTTCCAGCAAGAATGTAATAAGCTGCCTGCAATTTTAGATGACAAAAAATAGTATACAGTAGTCGATTAAATACACCAGTCTTATGATATGTTAGCACAACTATTTGTGCGCGATAAGGACTTTTCTATATATGCGATGTTCGTCCTTCGGACAAACAACGTAAAAAGTCCGTATGATAATGGGTCTGTGCTTGCAGTCGAATTATTGAGACTAATGATATGTTAGCGCCAGAGAGTCGACAACTTATTTCTTAAACATATAATGTATTAAAATCTTGCATCTGATGTACGTAGACCTCAAACACAATACAGTAAACCGAAATTATTTCAGCAAGAAATGTTTCGAGAAAAAAATACGTAAATATTCTCTATTTATTTGTTAGCTAAATATTGGATTTTGATTTTTGTTCAGTGTCTTGTCATATAAAATTAAGACAAACATATATAAAACATCACACACTCATTTTAAAATTTTGGAAAGTTCAGTTAAAATCATCTTTTTTTTCATTTTAGTCGATCATTTAAAAACAACATTCGTTTTGCTTTATATCCAGATAATAAAAATTACAATACAACCTAAAAACAGCTTTCATTTATTGATTTCTATCTTCCAAATCGCAACTAGCCATTTGCACACGGCATCCGATTGTATTAATACGCGAATCAAAATGTAATTTTAGTTTTAACATATCAAAACGGCTTTAGAAACCTTAAGACAATGAATATAATAAACTATTTCCATCTAGCCAGGCCGGATCGCACTTGTGGCGTAGAGGGATCAAACTCGCGTCACGCTCTCGTCTGATCCGACCACCATTACGGACGAATCCGGACTGCTGGATCGAATGCATGTGATCCAGCAGTACCGTGTGAATCCTGTGATTTGCATATTGTTATACTGATACTCAATGCTCATGAAACTAGCTGGCATGCGCACTAGTGGGGGGGGGGGGGGGGCAAACGGAATCAAACGTACCATCCTCCGAATAGAAACATGCCGGACAAAATACTAACAGCTACATCACCAGGATCTGTCTTCGATCCCTCGAATATTGTCTTGAAATTTTCGACATTGCCTGTAAAATTATTTAGCAATGTGTCAATACGTGTACACGTTTATAGTATTTTATCGCATGCAGTGAAATGCAGTGAGTGAAATATTGTTAATTAATCTGAAATGTTAAAATTCACAACTTGAATATACTATCTTGAGATAATCTGTCCCTATGTACCTGACAATGATTTACACCGCCAACTGTCTGAAATAGATCTGTCTTTGCGTGTTATTATTTAATGTGCAAAACAGAAAGAAGTTGATTTTCATTCAATGTATTTTGGGCAATTATTTCTGGAGCCTGTCATCGACAAGCAAGCTTCAATCCTGGAAATGACAATCTTTATAATATTTCAAACGCATGAGCTGAAATTCGGAACTGTAACAACGTGTCTTACCTTCTGCAGCTGATATAACACCACATATAATGATGAAAATGCTGGCCAGAACTTTCGTGCTTGTTAACAGAGCTTGTACCTTTGTGACATACTGAATATAAAGACTGTTGAGTAGTACCACAGAAACTAAAAAGAGAAGAGCAAGTACGATGGCACTTAAAGCAGAGGCAGTATCCGGGAACTAAAATGAATATACAATGCACTCAAAATATTCGAAACAAAACCACTAATTATATTTACAAAAATTTCTATTAAAATCGATTCTTCTCCTAAAAACAGCATTACCTGAAAATGTCTCAAAGTATCTGTGATTTGTAAATTTTATCATGCCCTATAACTCGACGGTTTTTCGTTTTAGACAGAGAAGCATATTTTGTTTCGGCTTAAAAGGAAAAACATCAAGCTTTAGAACATGTTTTTCAAGATACAAGATACAAAATTTTATTTAAAGTCGGTGTTTACACAACAAAGCACAACATTAGCTATGAATATGTTTTGCATCTTACCTAATATCCATATTGCTAGTATTTTTACCGCAAGATCCGGTGGTCTGCATCCAGGAAAGAAGAGCTGTACAATGTAAAGAGATGATGCGTAGGAAAGAAAAGCCCAGACAGGTGCGATGATAAGAAAAATAAATCCCCACAGAAACAGGAAAGCCGGGAGCTCTCCGAAAACGTCGAGAATAAAGAAATAGGGTCCTCCAGCCTTTGGTAGGCATATTGCAACTTCTGTGAAACACTTAGCGAGGGAATAGTTTATAAAGCCAGAAACCAAAATTATTATCAGCAGCATGCCAACGGAACCGGTACTTCTTATCATGGTTGACATAGCAACAAAGATAGCAGCTCCTCCCACGGAGGAAACTACAACCGAGCATGTCTGAAACAGTGATAACTTTGGGTGTCTCTGTTCTTCTATCACAACAGTTACCGGTTCGAAATCTGTTATGTCCGGAAGTTTGCTTTCGGTGGCCATCTTATCTTTCTTTAAACTCTCTGCCACGTTTACATTCCCGTCTGAAACAAGATAAAAAACATTTCGGTGCTAGTGATGCATTGTAGAACATTGCAAGCAGAGTACGCTTTTGGGAAAGCTTCTACTTGTTCCCACGAACTGTTACGGACAGTCTTTTTAACTTAAAGTCACGTGACTTAATACAAATTACCATATATTCTGGCTTTAACGAGTAAAAAATTTATAAAACTACGTTTCGAAACTAAGGATACAATTATACATTATATTGACAAGCATTTCTCCTACTGCAAAACAATATTTCTCAAAATCCACCATTCCTTATAAGGTGAAATTAGGTCACGGTCGGACCGCCGCCATTTTTATTTGCAATGAGCAAAGAAGACGCAAAATAAATTCCAAAGATTATTTTCTAAGATCAGGTATTGATAATGTTGTAAGAAATAGTGACAAGAGCAATGCACGTACATTTAAATGTTGGTTTATATTGATTTTAAAAGTTGATTGTGCTTAATGGGCGCGCCCTTGCGGACAGCTGCTAAAGGGCAGGGGGCGCGCTGAATTTACCCCACGAGGGCGCTACAAGCCAAGTCCCTGCACGCCACCTACTTTTGCTTTCGGTTTAAAGGCGGCTGAAATAAATGGCAAAAATCCTTACCTTATCAGTTCAAAGACCAGCAAAGTTTAAATCATGTACATGAATATCGATGCCGAGCTGTGTTATCAGCGAGAGGTCCGCAACGGGGTTTAACTAAAATCACAGACACCTATTTGAGGTCTTTTTCTGGCCAGTTTTTATGTGTTACTGCAGTATGTGGGATTGAAGTTGAATCTCGTGATACAGATTGCTCATTCTATTAGCTGAAATTGACCAAATTTAAGCTCTTTTAAGCCTATATATCTACTGGCATACTGGCCAGAAAAGGACCCTTAAAATGACTGGCAACAATTTCGTTCTTACATGAAAATCAAATTAGTATAATCTGATAATTTGGTTTAGTCTTTAGGATCTGTGTATGTAGGCAGAAAAGTCAAAATGTTAGGAAAACTATGATTTCAAAGAATGTATTTGATATGGCAAAACTAGGAGAAAAGCCTTGCAGGTGTCAAGTCGTGATGTTTCATACATGGACTGAAAATCATTGTAAGAGACTGAAACTTGCCCATATTCAAAACACTGAATTTCAGACATGGAGTCGCAGACATTATATAATATATTGTGTCGTTCGAAAACACGTACCTCAATTTACACTGTACTTAAATAAGCCAGGTTTCAGCAAAAAAATCCAACATTAAGTGTATTTAAACAACTATAACCTGATGGTGGTTGCTAGCTAGTTCTCCCCCATAATGATATTATGCAGACAGTTCTCACCCAGTAGGAGAACAGTCAGGATGAGGAAACAGTTTGGTACCCTGTTGGCTACAAAAGAATATTTGACTTCGGCAACTCGACCACAGGCTCAAAGGCAAATGGTCTCCCAACTGAGCTGTCAGGGCCATATACCCAGTACATTTCTTTTCCACAGATAGTAGCTAGGGTCAACATAAATATTTAGCACATTTTTATATTTACCAAAAAAGTTACACTTTAAATGACTATTGGGTTTTGACAGGTGTGTAGAATATGGAGGAAGATACACAGTCCAGTGGACTAGGAGAAAGTCAACAGAACCTAAATGACCTGCAGAGTTACCTAGTTAACTTTAACAAGGAGATCGGTGTACATGGTGAGGGATCGGCATTTCACCACAGTGTTTCCCAGATCATCTCACAGTCTGCCCAACCAGTGTTTGTTACTGTGCCAGGTATTTTAATTCTAGAAAAGTGGAGGGGTACAATGATTGGCTTCTAGAATCAGAAGTTTTTCTAAGGATTTGGGAGGAGAAAATCTTGCTTGAAATGGAAAATTTAAGTTGTGAAACATCTAATCACTGAGAATTCAGTAGATCAAGATTCTTGCATTTTGATGGAAGCAAATATGAAATATGTCCACTTAACCCCACCCCCCACCACTCTTCATACATTGTATTTCTTCAATATGGGGGAAAAAAGGATTGGACTCCAGATCTAGATGATTTTTTCTAGGGATTTTGGAGGATAAACCTGCTCAAATGGAAAGTTATATTGGTAGAACATCTAATTGTATGGATTTCTTTAGATGCCAATTCTTGTGTTTTGATGCAAGCAAATTTATATTTGTCAACTTTTGACCCCCCATTCCCCTTATTATGAACTTGGGGTCATTTTTATGCGGGTATATTTAGGAAAATTGGTCAGATTTTGCAAAGAAAATGACATGAATATTCTCTCTATCACATTTTAAATTAATTGGACCTTTGAAAATAAATTAAAATAGCAATTTTATAAAAAGTAAAATTCACTGAATACAAACTATAGTCTGTTGTCTAGAATGATCTTACTGATCATTTCCGTTTGCTTTTGAATAAGATACTAATTTGCCTTTTATTGCATATGTAATCAGTGTCACCAGTGCTCAAGGTTAAACTGAGCATGGAAACCAGTATAAAATATCAAGCATCTGATTGGCTGAAATGGCAACTAGTCGCCCTTTCAGCCAATCAGATCCTTGAGATTTGAGACTGGTTTACAATCTCAGTTTTATTACCTTGGCACCAGAAAACAAAGTAAACGTTTAAAGTATAAGATTGTTATAATCCTTTTGTAGTATCCTCGGAGAGTACGACCCCTGATGAGGAGCAGCTGCCTGTATTGGGATGTATAAAAGTGGAGAAGTTAGAGGACAATGATAACATCGGGGTTGGAGAAGATAACCTGGATGATGAAGCAGAAAATGAGCAGACTGAGGAAGCCTTGGGTAAATCATTGTGTTAACTCTTTATCATATAATATTATGATTACTTTTGTGCAAAAACATACATGTTACTGCTAATTAAATAAGATGGAGATATACTAATGCACTAAGGTGATAATATATGTATTTTATTGCATGTGAGAACGTTGTTGATCCAGATCAACCTGCACATTACTGCTGTCTGATCCATATCTTCACTGGTTGCTTTTTGATCACATATAGCCCATTGAATCAAATAGCAAAATGTGCAGATCCTGATCAGATGGCACATCTTAGCAGTGTGAAAGTACATATTTTGTAAAATTGTATAAAACATATTATTTTCAATTGGGTTAATGACAACACTGGTATGAAAATGCCTGTACAAGGACATAATGCAGGTGTCACCACTCAGCCATGCAATCTTACCAGTGTTTTGCCTGTAATATACACTTTGTTTTCAGGTAGTGAAGTAGTAGACTCTCAGATGGAGGCCCTGGAACCAGGGCGTGTACAGTTGCATGAACTCAGTTTAGATCAGCTTGGTCTGCATCAAGGGATAGCTATGTCAGATGGTAAAGAAATAAGTTGTCTTCAGATGCAAGGTTCTCACTCAAATTTATGTAAATATACATTCTCACAAGGGGTTTATTCGAAGACAATTTATACAAGATATTTTATCATTTGTTGTAATATTCATCTACAAATAGAGTCTACCAGTAATATATAGTATATCCTTTAAAGATGAGTCATGACTTATGACACTTTTACAACCAGTGTTATCTCAGATCAGCCCCTGCTTCAGTGCATTGAAGCGAACACTGTAATTCCAGATCGGCTGGCACATCTGTGTCATCTGATCAGGTCAGGATCTGCACTGTTTACTTTTGATTAATTAGGTTAATTCTGACAATATCAGATAGTTGGTTGCACATGTGATAAAACCCATTTTATGGAGTAAAATGTTAAGATAATGATAACTGCTTTTCTTGTCCTTGCATCGTATTGTACCTTATTTTTACAGGGATGGTAATGTTGCCGATGGGAGATGCCTGTAATATCCTTAGTCAGTCTGTCAGTCCCAGGATTGCCCAGGTTCAGATTGTCAACATTAATGGACAGCCGACGTTACAGCTAGTAGATCCAGGCATCTTTCAACACCACCTCAACACTGCTGGTAAATTCTGCTTAAGTTGCTCTTTGCCAAACCAGAATAATGCTTTCACAGGATGTATTTTCAAACAGGCATACAGTTGAAAAGGCAATTTATAAAGCAACAGAAGTGAATGTTTTCATGCTTACATATCATTCAAAATCAAATTTGAGATTCCAAGTATATGATTACATCTCTGACAAATCAAAACACTGAATATCTGTTTCTGTAGCTATTTTATTTAAGTGTGAGGTTGGTGCACCCTAGAACCTGGTTTAAACCCCCAGTGGCAATTTGTTTTGCCACTGACCGTTCCAAGGTGGTATCCCCAAAGGTTCTCTTTTTCGTTTGTTGTTTGTGGCGTCCTATTTGAATTGACATACTTATAACAAACATGCTCTCTCTCTCTTCCTCTCTTCTTTTTCGCTGCGTGGGGAGGCTGTGTTTTGTGAGTGTGGCGATTCCTGATATGCATATATTACTTTTTTTTAGATACATGGATCTTTTTAGATACATGGATCTGTTTAACTCAAGGGTTCCATTTGATCCTTTGCTGCAGTCATTAGGGTTTCAGAAGCATCAGCATTGTATGACCTTATAGTTTCAGTGTCTGAGGGTCAGACAATTGTCAGCCTAGCACCCAGTTCTGTCCTACCAAGTCTTAATGACAGTTCAAACCAGTTAGTCCTCACTTCAGTGGATGCCACTAACCCTGTGGCTGTGCTAGCCTCTGTTGCTGCCAACACCAACTCTGTGAATCAGCTACAGGCAAGCCAGGTAAACAGAAGTTCAATGTATACTGTGAAGGCGTTTTTGTGGGCATACAATTTCGTTTTTAGTAAAACCACATTTTCATGTGTTCCTAAATTTGTGGTCTTCAACATTCTAGAACATGTTTACATACATTTTAATGTGATGATATATTTCCCACTTTAAATTCATGGATCGATCTGTACATGAAATCAACTAAAATTAGTGACACACAAATATTTCATAGTATTTTTGGATTTTTTTTTTGAACTGTGCCACATCAGTTACTGGTTGTTATAGTTAAATTATTTAGTTAACAACATACCAGATAGTTCCTGTGCTCTGCCCTGTGCTGGTCAGTGCAATATTCTCTGAACACAATTAGTTAACAACATACCAGATAGTATGATATTTTATGTTCAACTTTCTTTGGCATATCTGTCTAGGCTGGCTTTTGACTTAGCTTTTTAACCAATGAAGTGAAGTAAAAAAATTGTGGATTCAGTTATCATGCAGAGTGAAAAACAAACTATTTCAATGGGTGTGCTGGTTTATCTGGATCTACACTGTTTGCTCATGCAATAAAAGTCATTTGGGCTAAGAGGTTTGCTATTTAACCCTTTCCCCCATATATACGTATTTTTATGCATGTGCGACCAGTGTAGATCCAGATCAGCTGGCACATTCGTGCCGTCTGATCAGGATCTGCAGTGGTCACATTTTGGTAAAAAATAACCCAACGAATAAAAAAGCAGACTGTTTAGATCCTGATCAGACAGCACAGATGTGCCCACTGATCTGGATCTAAACTGTTCGCCCATGCAATAAAGGTATGTTTATGGAGGAAAGGGTTAATGCTTAGTCAATTTCCTGTGTACAGGTATCGGGCGGTATTCAGATACTTTCCCAAGAGACCCAGCTTGTTGCCATGAGAGACGGAGCAGATGTGTCACATTCACAAGTTATCACTATGTCTTATGACGATGATGAGAGTGAAACTGGAGCTGTAGATCTAACCCAGGAGCAGCAGACTGCAGCACTGCTGAAGAAAAACACAGGTATTGTTCATCTTTTGTGTTTTTGCTTGAACTAAATATTGATAAAAAAATCTTTCATGACTTTTGTTTTCTGTGGCATAATTTTCATGTGGTATTAAGATACAGTCAAACTGACAAATTTGAACTTACCAAGCCTGAGATAAAATCAGATTAATTGGAGATCATATAATCAGAAGTTTGTAGTAGGACCTTTATGTTGTATGTTTAATTCAATAAGTTGTTAATTTCTGGTAATCAGCAATCAAAATAGAGACTGGTCATTTGCCATTTATGTGTATTTTTCTTCTAGGGTACCGTTCTGTTTCTAGTATTTGCATATTTGTACTGCACAGTGGCCATTATATGTATATTTTTCATTAAGAGTACAGGTCACTTGGCATTATAATTTATATCTAGGGTATCAGTGAGTTGCTATGTCATGTATATTTATCATTTAGTACCAGTTGAGTTGCCATTTCATGTATATTTGTAGTTGATTCAGATTTTATTAGATGTTTATTTATGATTAAGGGTACCAGTCAGTTGCCATTCTGCCCACTGGTGATGCATGCCAACAGGAAGTGAACTATGTACTGATAGTGAACCCGGCTGGGGACAAGGACAATGTTCAGGGGTCTGTGTACGACTTTGGTGACAATGTTACTGGGGAAATCGTTGAAGAAATGACTGATGAGAATGGAACAACTAAACGGCTGGTCAAAATCAGTCAGCTTGTTGCTAAGAATAACGAGATATCAGCAAGAGAGGCGACACCTGGTGATCAGCTGGCCTGCACACACTGTGATTACACCAGTCCAAAGAAGTAAGTGTCTCTCAGCAACATTCAACATTGTTTTTGTTTACTCCATCAGATATGACTGTCAAGGAAGATCTAGAGCAGCCGGCACATCCACGCTGTCAGATCAGTTAAACTGTTTGCTTATTTATTCATTAGGTTTTTTCTGACCAAGAAGCGAACAGTTTAGATCTTTATCAGACACATATATGCCAACTAATCTGCATCTACACTGCTCACACATGCAATAAATGGAGTAAAAGTTGAACGATACTGATATTGAAGTTACAAAAGAAACTGAAATTAGAATGAACATTAGCTGAACATTTTTGTCTGGTGGATTCAGTAATTCAATTGTTTTTAATTCCTGTGCAGTTTTGCGTGTTTCAGAGACCTCCATTGTTTTCAATCCCATATCAGTTAAAATTGTTTCAAAGACTTGCCAATGTTTTCTATGACCAGACATTTGATTCTGTTATAACAGGTATTTATTGTCGCGCCACATGAAGTCCCACTGTGATGATCGCCCCCACAAGTGTGGCTTGTGCCACAGAGGATTCAAGACGATGTCTTCCCTACAGAACCACATTAACACTCATGCTGGTGTCCGGCCTCACAAGTGTAAACTTTGTGAATCTGCTTTTACAACATCCGGTGAACTCATCAGACATGTTAGGTAATTCTTGCCTTGTTGTTTCCCTTAGAACATTACAATATGTTGGTTGTGTTTTTTATACAAATTTTGTCTTGTCTGCGAAAGCAAATAGACACACACCAATATAAATGTCTGGCCTCCAGTAGTCCACCAACGTAACTTGAAACTTTATGTTGCCTATAACTTTGAAAATACTTGTTCTATTCACTTAACACTTGGATAATATCACCTGCATAAACTAAGCCAACAGTTACAACAAGAATGATAACTCCTGTTTCACTATTTTTTTAGTTATGCTCCTTTCAAATGCAATTTTAGGCTTAAGTGTAGATTCAGATCAGCCGGCACATCCATGCCATCAGATCAGGATCTGCACTGGTTGCATTTGGGTCTGAAATAACCTAACAAATTAAAAAGCGAACAGTTTAGATCCTGATCAGACGGCACGGATGTTCCGGCTGATCTGGATCTACACTGTTCACCGTCGCAATAAAGGTGTGTCTGTGGAGGAAAGGGTTAAACAATACAATTACATATTTCAGGTACAAGCACACATTTGAAAAGCCGCATAAGTGTACAGAGTGTGAGTATGCCAGTGTAGAGTTGAGCAAGTTAAAGCGTCATATGAGATCTCACACAGGCGAACGTCCCTATGCCTGCACATACTGCAACTATGCCTCTCCAGATACATACAAACTGAAGCGCCACCTACGTATACACACTGGAGAGAAACCATATGAATGTGATGTATGTCATGCAAAGTTCACTCAGAGCAACAGTTTAAAAGGTATTCTCTTCAATTTTTATATACTTTCCTGGTTGAGAAACTTAAGAACATTGTCGAAACCTTCATTTGGCCCCCATGATTTTAGCTGAAGGGTCCTTTTTTACCTTAAATTATGGGTATTTTGGCTATTAAATGCCAAAATCCACAGAAAAGTTGCAAAAATGACCCTTTAGATTTAACCGCTAGTAAAACCCCGGTATCACTATGTTTGTTCTAACTCAGTTAGTTGCCAGGGCCCAAGATCATAAACTGAGATTTAAGACCAGTTTCAAATCTCGAGCATCATATCTGCTGATATGGAGACTATTTTATTCCACTTCTCCATTTCAGCCAATCAGATGCTAGATTTGAGACTGGTCTCAAGTTTTGTGATCTTGGGCACAGATATCTCTGCCCTGAACAGTGTCAATATGGCTTAAAATACTTGAAGGAAACAAAATTAATAAAGCTTATTGCATTCATGAATTTCACAATAGAACATCACCCAACATTTGGTAACGTCTTTAATTAACCTTCCCTACTTGCTTTACTAAACCTACTGCTACATTTTGTATTTTGTACTTTTCACTTAAGCTCACAAATTGATACATAGTGGCAACAAACCTGTGTTCAAGTGTGTCCTGTGCCCAACTACATGTGGAAGAAAAACAGATCTCAAAGTTCACATGATGAAATTACACAGCAGTGATCAGCCTCTGGTGTGTAAGAAATGTGGCGAGTCATTTCCAGATAGATACACATTTAAAGTTCACTTTAAATCTCATGAAGGGGAAAAATGCTTTAAGTGTCCGGAATGTGACTATTCTGCTATATCTCAGCGGCATGTTGACTCGCACATGCTGGTTCATGCAGGCCTGAAGCCTTACGAATGTGCAGATTGTGATTTGGCATTTCGCCAAAAAGCTCTTTTGAAACGACATCGGAATGTATACCACAATCCGGACTACAATCCTGACTGTTCCGAAGACCAGACAGATCCATGTAGAGCATGTGAGAAATCTCTCGCCAACAAAAATAAGGCGGAAAATATTTCAAACATTTCCCAGCAAGCATCTGATGACCAGGAGGACATGGATGATTCCTACTCCGAAGTGACGGAACATCACACATGCGGAGGATATTCCAAGTCATCTGGAGAGTTGATTATGCCATTAACTGCTGACCAACTCATAGAGAACAGTCTGTTGGCAGACATGAAACAGGGAAAACTAGGAGCATCACCAAAGGTTGTGGTGGTGCACCCAGACGGACGGGTGGAGGAAGTAACAGCCAAGTTACAAAGTCTTAGCCAGTCCAAACCAATGGATGACTTCCTGGTGTCCCTTGGTGTATCAGGAGACTCGCATTTTGGTAATTTTTCCCCTTATATAGGCCTTTATTTACATTGGTGACTATTGTATATTCAGATGGGTCATCATAGATATGCAATCTACAGTCAAACCTCTCTTAAGCAGCCACCAAGGGAGTGACAAAAAGTGGCTGCTTAATACAGGTAGCTGTAAAGACTGAAAATAATTAGAACAAAATGTCAGTTATTGACATATTCAAACTGGCTGTTTAAACAGGTGGTTGCTGAATGCAGATGGCTGCTATGGCAGGTTCAACTGTAATGTAAACTGTTTTTTAATCAGATCTATTCTAGTGAATCTAATAGAGAAAGTTAAAGATCTTGATTAGACTGCACGAATGTGTAGGTAGATCTTGATCTGCACTGGTTGCTTACAGGATATACGCTGTAATCACAGGGTAAATGATAATGTTTATGTGTTTATTTACATGATGTTATATTCTAATTCCCAGAACAAGATCAATCGGTGCCAAAGATCATAAAACTGAGATTGTAGACAAGTCTCAAATCTAAAGCATCTGATTGGCTAAAATGGCAACTTTGTCATTTCAGCCAATAAGATGCTTGAGATTAGAGACTGGTCTCCAGTTTTTGTTTTAGGATCTTGAACCCAGCTGTCTTGGAAGTATTTTGTAGTACATACTTTATTATTTGTAATTAATTATTCCTGGTAAGGGTAGTTGCTTCTAGGGTTGGAATCAGTCCATATATGCCGTGATCTTATAGAGGAATTTCAGTCTTAGATTTTAAAATTCCTCATCAAACTTCTTTTGTTTTAGTATTTTGGGATTTTCTTTACTCAGAGTACTTCATATTTGTTTGTACTCACCATTTCTTTATGATTTAAGGCCATGATTAATCTTTTACTCCATATACATGTATATGCCTTAATTACATAGACAGCCAGTGTAGATCCAGATCAACCAGCATATCTGAGACCTCTGATATGGATCTATACTGTTTGTTACTTGGTCAGAAATAACCCATTTGATCTAAAAGCTAACAGTGTAAATCCTGAACAGATGGCAAAGATGTGCTGGCTGATCTGGATCTACATTGTTCTTCCATGCAATAAAAGTCATATTTGCGGAGTAAAGGGTTACTTGTACTTCAAAGTTAGGGTAGTTTCTGTCATGGTTTTATCTTTCAGATCAAGTATCCAGTTTGCCGTCTGATGTGACAGTATCCGTGAACACTCTAGTGTCTTCCAAAGAAGATAGCTTGCTCGAACACCAGGATGGTGACGACCATGCTAACATCAGGAAAGGTGCTAACTCTTATTGCCTTTCTTACACATTTATGGCATGGGCGAACAGTGTAGATTCAGATCAGCTCTTCAAAATGGATGTAACTGAAATAACAAAATTTCTGTATTTTTCTTGAAAAAGGACAGGTGTTCAAAAATTCAAAATAAAAAAGTGATAATTTTATAAAGTGTATAACTGACTTCCCTGTTGGAAGATTTTACCTAATTGGGATATAATTTTATTCTGATTTGTCAAGACAGTACAGTGAAATAGTGTGGCATCATTATATTTTGCTAGAGAAAGTTGGTGAAATCAAACCATTGAATCTCTTATCTAATGAGAGTAATACAATTATGTGAATTAAGCAATGATTGTTAAGCTTCTGTCTGTTTAGATATTAATTTTTGATGGGGAGAAATTGAACCTTTTTGAAGCATGTAATGTAACAATATGACAATTATAATTGTCATGTAATACAAATAAAATTTATTAGAGAAATTATCTATTAAAAGCAAGCCTCTTTTAACCTTGATATTTATTTCCTGAACTTGTTTAATACTACTCTGTGTTTCATGACAACTTTTGTTGGATCCTTTATGTATGTTATTCTAAGATCTATATGTATATTATTCTAACATATGTATATTGTTCTGGAATTCATTTTCTGTATGTTTTACACTAAAAGGTATTGAGTCCAATTCAAGCCACATGTCTGAAGATAGCAGCCATTACCATGCTGGTTCCCTGATTGACAGTTTTGACATTGATCACACGAAGGAAGAGTCCACTCAGGCGAGCTTTGACTCGGACTCGGATGATAACAAGAAGGTGAAGGTCATGTCGCAGGAACAGTTCCTCAGTCTGTCCCAGAGTTCCGATTCTACAGGTACACTCATCATCAGTGATTTCAATAGATGCAGATTCTTGCATTTTGATTCAAGCAAATTTGAATTTTTCCACTTTTGACCGCACCGAATTCTGAGCTTGGGGTCATTTTGATTCAGGAGAATTTAAAAAGTGGTCAACTTTTGCAAGAATAAAGATAGCTATTTTGTCTATTCTATTAAAGATATGAAGTAAATGTTTACTTGAACCATGAAAATAAATTAAAATGAAGTCAAAGGACTTATTATAGGAGTAAAGTTCATTTGAAACAAGATTTGACACGCAACCATCTAATTATGACCCCTTGAAAATACATAACAGGGGTCAGATGACCCCAGGTTTTTAAAAGCGATTAAAATCGCTGATCATAATGTGTTGCAAGGTTTTCAACATGCTATTAACCCTTTCCTCCATAGATATTGCCAGGACGAAGAGTTTAGATCCAGATCAACCGGCACATCCGTGCTGTCTGATCAGGATCTAAACTGGTTGCTTTTTGATTCATTAGGTTATTTCTGACCAAAATGCGACCAGCACGATGTGCCGGCTGATCTGGATCTACACTGGTCGCACATGTGTAAAAAGGCATACATAATATGGAGGAAAAGGTTAACCCTTTAGTCCCTATAAAAAGGTTTTATCGCATATGCAAACTGAGTGTCTGATCATCATCTACACCGCTTACTTTTTGATCAGAAATAACCTAATGAATAAAAAAAGATACAGTGTAGATTCTGATCAGGTGGCACAAATCTACACTGTTCCTATGGAGGAAATGGTTAATAATAAATCAAGTCTTTAATCATTAAAGTCTTCCACTGGCCTTTCAAGGACACAGAGATGTTGCTATTCAAATTTCGAAAAATAGCCAAATTATGATGGAATTTCTATCTTTTGACATTTAATTACTCTTTAGTTTTCATTTGTTATGCTTGTTTTACCCTTTCCTCCATCATTCACCTTTATTGCGCGGGTGAACAGTTGAGATCCAGATAAGCCAACACATCCGTGCCGTCTGATCAGGATCTAAACTGCTCACTTATTGATTTGTTAGGCTATTTCTGACCAAAGTGTGACCAGTGCAGATCCTGATCAGACGGCACAGATGTGCTGGCTTATCTGGATCTACACTGTTCGCACATGCTTAAAAATGCGTATTTATGGGGGAAAGTGTTAGACATTCTCTGCTTGTTTGCTCTGCAGCTTTGATATATTGCAGTCCATTATTTAAGATATCCAGTATAATATATCGCATATTGCTTGTAGATCCCTATTTTCTAATACTGATAATGTATAAAAATGTATCTTCATAGAAACAACAGTAATTCATTGTAGTTTATGAGTAACTAAATTAGTACAGATTTCTCAGGGCTAGTCTTCTTGTAAAGCCTTCTGTTGAAAAGAAGTTTTGTAGGAATTGTGCAGGCAAATTCACATCATTCATCACTGAAATCATAGTAAAATGAAAAAGTCTTTATAATTGTATGGCAGTTCTCGAAACACATCAGGGGCAGACCTGATGGGGTTTCAGTGGGGTTGCTCAAACCCCCCTTTTTGGGCAGCAATATTTAATTTCTGTCAGTTTTAGGTCAGGAAGTTTGAAATTAACATGTTTACTATAAGATTGCCCCAAACATACTACCTTTCAGAAAATCTTGCATCCCACCCTGCATAGTGTATTGTTAATGTATTTCAGAGTTGCAAGGATGTTTTGAGGATACAGAATACAGGATAATCCATGTTGATCAGCCAATCATTGGAAATGTCCCTCAGATAGTAGTGTCAATGCTTGCACAGGAGGAGCATGGGTCAGTACATAGAAGCCTGTTCATTTGTATATCTGTGCACAAAATAAAACAATGATTGATGACCAGATGACCAGTCTCAAATCTCAAGCATTTCATTGGCTGAAATGGAGACACCTTTCCATGTCAGCCAGTCAGATGCTTAAGATTGACCTCCAGTTTCTGGCACTCATGTCAGGTTGAGAAATAGATTTTTAATTTACTTGCATTAGTTGGCCATTTATTTCTCGTTTCATTGGTTCACACTGTGCAACTTGGAAACCTTGTAATCGGAAAATGTCAGTTTTACCCTTTACTCCTTTATAATTTTTTACACATGTGCGAACAGTGTAGATCCATATTAGTGGACATTTCCATGCTGTTAACCACAATCTGCACTGTTTGGTTTTTGGTCAGAAGTAACCTACATGTAGAAGAGCGAACACTGCAGATCTATCTACACTGTTCCCCCATGCCATAAAGGCATATATATGAATATACACTGTTCACTTTTAGATTAAACAGGTTCAGATGCAGATAAGAGGGCTCAGATGTGCTGGGAGATCTGGATCTACAATTGTTGCGCAAGCAATAAAACCTGTATATATGGAATGGAGGGTTCAATCAATTACAAGTTTTAAGTAATTTTTTTATGATAATATTTAGACAGCATGTAGAACTTCAAAATGAAATGCTATGAGATCAAATAATATGATATTCTTGAATTTTGTAAAAATGGTGACTATGATTATTTCATTTTCCCAGATCTGCTAAACGAGGTCTAGAGGATGCAGTAGATGATGAGGAAAGTAACATCAGCGTGGGTGACGATGATCATCTGGTGAAACGACTTCGAACTGATCTCACAGAGACTTAGAAACATGGTCAATGTGGTAGAGTAAATAACCACAACATAGATGTGTGGTCACAGAGATAGAATGAAATCACAGTGATATAGTCAAGTGGTCTCAATGGTACAGTGAATAACAGTGACAGTCACAGTGGTACTGTACAGTGTTTGAGTGAATCACAGAGACATAGACAACATATTTGTTAAAGAGGACTGTAGAAAAAAGTGTTTATGAACTTTACTAGCAGAAAATGTTAATTTATTTATTACATTGTTATCATTTAATGGGGATGCAATTTTATTGATAAAAAACAGTAGATCATGTTATTTTCTCTTAATTTAATTAATGGATTTTCCTTCCCAAGAGATCAGAAAATAGGTAGATAATTGGTAAAGAATTTAACCCCTCTACTCCATATACATATCCTTGCCGTCTGATTTTGATTAACACTGGTTGCTTCTTGGTCGGAAGTAATGTAATCAATCTAGAGCGAACAGTGTAGATCCTGATCAGATGGCATGGATGTAAGGTTGATCTGGATCTACACTGTTTGCCACTGGGATTACAGCAATATCCCTTGCAGAGGATGGTTAAATTAATCTATTGGTAACTCTGTAAATGTTCCTGCTGCCCAACTCATTGTGTGCAATATTTGTATTGTGTTTTGTTGTTATCTGAAATCAGTGTTGATGACTTGATGTAAATTAATTTTTCAGTTTCTTAAATTATGGTGTGTTAAGTTTTCCAATCAACTTTTTATATGACCGTTTTGATAATAAAGATGATAAAATCAAACAATTTTGCTCATCTCTTGCCTGATAGGGTTATCCTTTGAGGGTTTTTGTACTATAACAGTGACTAGTGTAGACCCTGTTATGCACAGCCTAATAAGGGTCTACACTTTTTGCTATTCAGTTGTTTGATCATGTCTGCTAATCATCATCTCGTGGACAGATAAACTGGCAAAATCAATTTAATTTGACTGCTTTCTTTCGGTTTGATTGAATTTCATATCATTGTTTAAAGGGATATTTTAGGAAATTTATTAACCCTTTACTCATAGGATATAACTGTAACACACGGGTGAATAGTGTAGATCCAGATCAGCCAGCAAATCCATGCTATTGATCAGGACCTACTCTGTTCGCTTTATGTTTCATTAGGTTATTTCGAACCAAGATGCATATCAGATAACTGCCATCTGATCTGGATCTACACTAGTCACCTCGTGGTACGAAATAACAAGATCTCATAAAAAGATCTAGATCTACACTGTTCACTAATGAATAACAAAGTCACATCCCTTGTGGTTAAGAGTCAAATAAATACCAAATTACATTATTACCAGCGAATAATGTCACCCGTTTTGAGCAGGCACCTGTTGCGAGCACTCAGTATAAATGATCTCGCAATTGTACATTATAATGTATTCAATGGCCTCTTGGTGAAGCATCCACTTTTTATGGCTGCTAATGTTTTACTTTAATTAACTGAAAAAAAAACACCAACGGATAATGAATAAAGTTAATACAGCAAACAATGATGAACTGATTAAAATTACACTGACCAAATATTATAGCTTGGTTCTTATCAGTTCCTTGAATAAGAAATAGGGCATTGACATATACATCAACTGTAAGATAAAAACATTTATCATAATAAATTTGTGAACTAACAGGAATATGCATTTGGACTGGTATATTTCATTGATTTTTGTTAGTTTTCTTCTGAATCTGGATCACATTAACGCTGAAGAACCTAAAAGTGCAAAATCTGTTGACATTTGTCACAACCTCAGAAGCTTTGTTGTTGATGAAGTAAGAAAAATTCAATCTAATGAAAGAAAACTGGAGCAAAGAATTTCATACTTGGAACAAGAGAACCATCTAAAGCAGCAAAGGATTGAAACACTAGAAAAACTCGTCCAAGACAGGTTGGAAATTGTAGAAGAAAATGAAGGAGAATCTGTGGTTCGCCGGCAAGCTAGGAATCGTATAGCTTTTACAGCTTACTTAGGACATGTACAGAATATTACAAAACAACAGCCTATCATCTATGATCATGTTAGTATTGTTTTCACCTTTTACTCAAAAGATACAACTTTATGTCATGGGCGAACAGTGTAGAATCAGATCAGATAGTACGTTTGTTTTTTATTCATAAGTTTTTTTTTCTGATTGAAAAGCAAATAGTGTTGATCTTGATCAGATGGCAAGGATACTGGAGTAAAGGGTTAAGAATTGCTTTATGTCGAATTACCAACAAAAGTGATTAACATTTAAAATGCAACGCAATAAGCACCTTACTCTTAATCTGCTAGACAATTTCTGTAACAACAGGCTCCTTTATTTGTTAATATAAAGTAACAGTTTTGTAGGCAAGCAGAGTTTGTGTTAAAAAATTGTTAAAAAGTTATTGACGGAAGACTGAACGGGAAATTATAATACTGAAAGTGGAGACCAGTCTCAAGTGTCAAGTATCTGAATGGCTGAAATGGAGACAAGTCAGATCAGTACCCAAGGTTATAAAACTGAGCATGGAAACCAGTCTCAAATCTTGAGCATCTGATTGGCTGAAATGGCGTCTGGTCGCCATTTCAGCCAATCAGATGCTTGAGATTTGAGACTGGTTTCCAATCTCAGTTTTATAACCTCCAGCCCAGATGCTTGACATTTGAGACTGGTATCCATTAAGTTTTATTATCTTGAGCCTAGACAAGTGCTGAAGCTGATCTGGGTCTACAGGAGTAGTACATGTTACTATAGTTCTATACATTAACCCTTTCCTGTACAGATACACCTTAATTGCTAGGGCGAACAGTTTAGATCCAGATCAGCCGGCACATCTGTTCGCTTTTTGATTCATGAGGTTATTTCTAACCAAAATGCGACCAGTGCAGATCCTGATCAGACGGCACGGATGTGCCGGCTGATCTGGATCTACACTGGTCGCACATGCGTAAAAACGGGTATATATCCAGGAAAGGGTTAGGTATTAGTTCAAACCTGAAGATTTCGAAAAGATTTTTGACTTGCAGTCACTGCAGGCAATTGTGAAATATTGCCATATAAAGGTATTTGTATTTTTATTCAGGTTTAAAGTCTGCATGTTGCGCTAGGTTAAATGTATGTATAAATCATGCAAAAATACAAATTGGGGAATTAATGTCTGAGCACTTATGTGTGGCTTTTGTGCAAAAATGTGTTGCCACAAAGTTAATTGATATCATTGTATTAATGCTACTGTCATTATATTTTAATTAATGTTTGTACATGTATCAAGGCCATCTTAGGTTGAACGCAGAGTTTCTTCTGTTAGCTATTTGTTGTAATGATATCGAAACTACCAGCTGGCTCTATGGCCTAGATGTTAAATAATTTGCCCAACGAGAGGGAAGTTGAAAGTTCAAGCCATGCTAAGGACTTGTTTTTGATGCTGCCTGTTGGTGAAATGCCAGTTAGTTAAACCTAAACTCTTTACTCCATTCTTCATATATACTAGTTTTATTGCATGTGCAACCAGGGCTGAAGGTTATAAAGCTGAGATTGGAAACCAGTCTGAAATGGCGACTGGTCGCCATTTCAGCCAATCAGATGCTTGAGATTTGAGACTGGTTTCCATGCTCAGCTTCATAACTTTGGGCACAGATCTGTGCCATCTGATCTGGTGGTCCTCAATGGTTGCTTCTTTGTCAGAAATAACCTTATGAATCAAAGGAAAATAGTGCAGATCCTGATCAGATGGCATTGAATGCAAAAGAGGGTCGGTCATTTGAATATACAAATTTACTTTACTATAACAAAATTGTTTGAGTTATCATGATTTAACATACACCTTACTTTACCAAAAGAGTTGGAGTTACCAGGATTAAACAGTAGTGTACTACATGTATATTCAGCATTTTCGGTTTGCAGATTTTATTAAATGATGGGGGAGCTTATGACAGTTCGACTGGTATGTTTACTGCTCCAGTGTCTGGTGTCTACTTGTTCTCGTACTCTGTTGGAGCTAAACACATTGCAGGCTTAACTATGACCCAGTTTGATGTGTTTACTAGGCTGGTTGTCAATGGCGTACATCAGGTAAACAACTGTTTACTTATAGAATTAATGTATATTACACTTAATTTGCAAAACAGTTCCCCAAAAAAAACATAATGAGCTTTTTTGAAAACCAAAGTGATAGTGTTTGTAATTTGAAACAAGTAAAGATCTGTCACTTGAAATTGACATATGCCCCTGAAATGCAGCTTTGAAAGCAAATTGGTATACATATGTAATGAAAAATATGCCCGTAGAAGAGATGAAGCAAACTGCATGCATATAATGTGAAAGATGAAAAGGATCATTTGTTTAAAATCTGTAGTAAATATCTCGAGTTAAATATAGTTATATATTACAATTTTTTTTTTTTGAAAATTGTAAGATTTATGGGGAGATCATCCTGGAAATATGAGTATTACAGTTATGGACCTTACCACATATGATGTGGGTAATGAAAAGGAATAATGTGAGTGATGATAAGGAACATATAATTGAACTTTGAAGTAAATCCCTCACTTAATATAGAAGTTTAAGCAAACCAAATGAGTAAGGGCCCATAGCTCTAATAAAAGTAATCCAAGCGGAAAATCTTGAAGATCTGCACAACTAGACTAGGGGACAAACATTCATCTGAAATTTCAAAGAAATCCTCCAAAGGGTTTTTTTGGAGATGGAGTGTGGACAATGTTTTAATAAAGAAGTTATTGTACAAATGACTAAGGGCCCATAACTTGGCCAAATATAATTCAAACATAAACTCCTGACATTAAAAACTAGGCTTGGTGACAAGAATTCCTGTGAAAATTAAATGAAATCCTTCAAGAGGTTCTGGAGATTAAGTGTGGACAGGATTTTTATAAAGAAGTTATAGTAAAAAAATGACAAAGGGCCCATAACTCTGGCAAAAATAATTTAAGCGGAAACTCCTGAAGATATGCACAACTACGCTTGGTGATAAACATTCCTGTGAAGTTTCAATAAAAAACCCAAGTAGTTTTGGTGATTAAGCATGGACAAGATTTTAATATAGAAGTTATATAGTAAAGACTAAGGGCCCACAACTCTAGAAAAAATAATCTGAACGGAAACTCCTGATGACTTGCACAACTAGGCTTGGTGACAAACACGGACTGTGAAGTTTCAATGAAATCCCCCCAACAGTTTTGAAGATGAAGCATGGACAAGATTTTTATTTAGAAGTTAGGTTAGGGTAAGTTAAAAAATGACAAAGGGCCCATAACTCAGCAAAAAATAATCTGAGCGCAAACTCCTGAAGATATGCACAACTAGGCTTGGTGATAAACATTCCAGTGAAGTTTCATTTAAATCCCTCCAGCGTTTTCAGAGATGCAAGGACAAGATTTTGCCGGACATTTCGGACAGATGAACTGTGCGATTACTATATACCTCCTTTTGGGGGCATAAAAAACAACAATAAAATTTTGCGTTTAAGTCACTTCTTTTCTAGTATTTCTAAAAAATTATCATATTTAAAGAGTAAGGAGTAATTACAAATTGAATTCCTTTTAGGCCCGACATCTACTTTTTATGTAGTAAATTTTTCTTGTAGGTTTCGGCAGTAGCTGAAAGTACAAACACTGATGATGATGAGCAGGGCAGTTCTACAGCAATCTTGTTTGTACTGGAAGGTGATAAAGTGTGGACAGTTCATGAATTCAGGGGAGGTAATTACCTGTATGCCAGCGATTTCCAGAGAGTTACATCCTTCACTGGAACATTGTTGTATGAGAGAGATATTGGTTCTGGCATAATTGGTTAACATGTTTATTCATCACAATTAATTGTGGAAACAATTTCTAATAAACAAATATCCCACAGTTCAGATTAGTTTTTTTGAATGCAGGGGTGAAAGTTTGAAATTCTGAAAACCCTGAAATCCTGAAAATTTGTTAATTTATATATGGAAAATAAAGAAAATCAACCAATTTTAGACACACAGAATCATGAATTCAGGAATAATCCTGAAAACTTTATACCTGTGAATGTGTTTCCCGACAAATGGAAATAGAAATCATGCATTAGTATCCATTATTTGGAAACTTTCATTCGGCTTTCATCTGTATTAGATTCACTGTGGTATCATTATATTTGGCATACATGATGGGTTTAGTTTTCACTATTTCGAGCTAGGCAGTGTACACAAAATCAAACCTCAGTGAGTACTAACCTCATAAAACCTTATCCTATGAGATTATGCGCAAATTTATGTTTGCACAAAAATTTCATTTGCATCATAACAGTGATATATAGGCCCCCCCACCAACCCCAATTAAATGATACCACAGTCCAAATCTAAGGGCATGAGTCAGACATATAAACCTTACCCTTATTTAAACAAAAGACTTGCAGTGTAATTTGTGAACCAGGCTTTGACAAAAAAATGGTGAATCCATAAGAAACAATCTTGTGTGTTTAGGATTAATTCTCAATGCATGATTGTATTTAATAAATTTTTTAGAATATAGAATTATATCTTTAATGCCAAACAGTGTGTGTGTCCTACATTTATTGTGGCTTACATGACTTCGTTTGAACAACACTGGTACCAAAATATCAAAACACTGCATTTTGCAGGTTCTGAATATAGATTCACAAAAGTAATGAACAACAAATGTTTATGTTGGTATCAATTAGGTCCACACTAGTAAATACGCATATTGCATATAAAAGATATCATGTATACTTCATATCAGTATATTATTGCATCACCAAAAATTATCAAATTTCATTCATCCAGGGTGAAATGGTGAAATATCATCTAAACATCACATAGAAAGACAAATACTAATTAACCCTTTCCTCCATATTTACGCATTTTTACGCATGTGCAGTTAGTGTAGATCCAGATCAGCCGGCACATCCGTGCCATCTGATCAGGATCTGGACTGGTTGCATTTTGGTCAGAAATAACCTAATGAATCAAAAAGCAAACAGTGCAGATCCAGATCAGGCACGGATCTGCCGGCTGATCTGGATCTACATTGTTCGCCCACGCTTTAAGGTGTGTATGGAGGAAAGGGTTAAATGTTATACTTACAAAACCAAATGTATTACATCACTAAGTGACTATTCACTGGTTTACATTTAAAGCACTTGGTGGAGACTAATGTAACTAACACATTGTTTGCAGGTAAATATACAATTAACTGAGGTATCAAACATGTGTTAACAAAATGCCAAGAGTCAAACATACAATCAACTTGCTGAGGTCTGAAAATCATTATTTGTTGTTGTTACTAATCATGATTTTTTTAGTTTTGTCTTCTGGCTAATCCAGGCTTTTGTTTCGCACCAAAGATACCATGATCTGCTTATTTTCTACTGTTATATTCAAAACCTGTGAAATATCAGTCTGCAAGATGGTCTTTATAAGAGATCAGGTCCCAAGGTTATAAACCTGAGCATGGAAACCAGTCTCAAATCTCAAGCATCTGATTGGCTGAAATGGCGACTGGTCCCCATTTCAGCCAATCAGATGCTTGAGATTTTAGACTGGTTTCCTTGCTCAGCTTTATAACCTCAACCCCTGTTCAATTTAATGTCTACAATATTACATAGCTTTAGGCTAACTGGTTTTCATTGCAACATGCTGTTGATATCTGTATCACTGTAACCATTTCTGTATAAGATCTGCTATATGTTGTCTTGCCGCAATCAACTGTGGAGAATCCGAGTCTGTGGCTGGGTACATGTTGGCACAGTGGGCAGTCCCTGAAATGTGCATATATAAAACATTAACTAAATTTATCATAGTGTCAAGCAAACCTTGTCTGTAAAACATTAATTTAAAAATGACTTTACATTTCGAGAAATAAGTGAAACTAAAACATGGTGTCCTGTGATATCATTGGATTTCACAGGACTGAATTCTAGTGCATATGCTTTAAATAACACCTTTGCATGGACAAATATTCATGCAGTTTTATTATTCTTATATGATAAGCTATTTTATGCAAACATTTTGCTAGTGTTAAATTCAGCATTTTAACCTTGCAGAAAAAAAGTCAATTACCTTCAATGTAGACAGCAGTGGCATCAGGTGATATGTCTTTTGTCACCCCCATGGCATGCCAGGGATCTATTGATCCATTAGGAAACACAACTTTGGTAACTGCTATGTTCCGACCACCGTAATACTGATTAGTGTCGGCTATGTTGTCAGATATGAAGTCACAGTCCATGTTCTTCTCAAATATGTCCATACACTGTACACAGGAGAAACTGAAATATTTGATAAAATATATAATTAGCATTCATTCTGTGCTTTATGGAGAGTATCCCATGTGCAAACAGTGTTGATACAGATAATAAGTGTCATGCATGAGTGTGAGGCAAAGATGAAAAAATCACCTGGTGTATTGTTGTTGCAGGAAAGAGACTCTGCCAAGTTCCCGCCAAAACCATTTACTAGAAGTGACAGATTTTTCTATCTTAACAGAATGTCTCATGCAAGACTCTTGCATACCTTTTATTATTAACACATCTGTATAATGTAGAAATGTTGCAGTGGTAAAGGTTTGCAATAACCCTTTACTCAACAGATAAAACCTTTATCACAATGTGCAAATGGTGTTAATTCAGATCAAGATCAACAATGTTTGCTTTTAGATTTGTTTAGGTTATTTCTGACCAGGACTTGAACATTATAGATCCAGATAAGCTGGCATGGATGTGGCAGTTGGTCTGGATCTACACTGTTTGCCCATAATATGTGATAAAAGTGGTATCCATCAGGCAAAGGGCTATATCTGCTAAATAAATCCATGTACTATGAAATGACTAATCTAGACACAAAAGCCTACAAGAGACAGATGAATCTGTACCAAGATGAACCTACTTTGTGGGAAACATGTGTCCAAATGGCTGCTTCATACAGTTTGAGGTCTGGAACCAGCCGAACTCTGCACAGGTCTGATACATCCACTGCCGTCCTGAAGGGATACAGTTAGTTGAGTTTTACTTGTTACTCCGTGGGATATAGCTGTTATCCATTGGTGAACAGTGTAGATCCAAATCAGCTGGCACATCTGTGCTGTCTGATCAGGATTGAAACAGTTCAATTTAAGGTTTATTAGGTAAATTCTGACCAAGAAGTGAACAGTGTAGATCCTGATAAGACCGCACAGATGAGCTATCTGATCTGGAACTATACTGGTTGCACATGCGATAAAAGCTTGTGGTCTGGCATACATTCATACTTTTTTTTATTCACATGCTTGTACATTTTATGGCATTTAATGTTACAATAAAATATGTTTAAACTAAAAGATGTAAGAATAAATACAGTTAAATGTGTTTTCAAAGACCATTTTGGGGAAAACCCTATAGTTGTGTTTGAAGGCTGGTGGTCTTTGTTCAAAGGTAAATTGTCAGTGGGCCAGTAAAATGAGGAGATCTTTTTTAGAGTTGGTCTTTAGCACACAGCCTGGATATACCATGTGACTTTTAGAATGTTGTGCACACCAAGTCAAAAGCTTCATGTTGGTTTTTGCTTATTTCTCAGTAATTTCTGAACTGATTTTGATCAAATAAATTGCACAGTATTTCTTTTAACAAGCATCTTCATTGACTGCTTACCTTAAATATCATTCGGCTGCCGTTTTTTCAAACATTTAATGGAAACAAAAATTTAAAAATGTGTAAAAACCAGCCGACTTACAATAGAGGTAAATAGTGAATGAAAATGCTTTTTAACAGAAATATGGTGCAATTCATCTCATCACAATCATCCAGAAATAACTGAAAAATAAGTAAAAAACCTACAAGAGGCGAGGGATTTTTCCAATATAAATATGTGCATGACATTCTAAAAGTCATGTAGTATATCCACCCTGGCACATTTTGGACTTACCTCCTTCAGCAGCATCACTGACCCAGTCTGTTTTCTTGAGATCGTCAATCATCTTGGAGTACTTGAAATCAAGACATGACTGTGAGTACGTCTTCAAGATCAGTGTGTTAACATCAGCATACCTCTGTATTGATGACCCACGCGTGAAATCAGTCATGATCCCACAGAGTGTGTCTATTGTTATATCAGTGCCAATTGCTCCCTGAATATTAATCATAGTAAATGTATTAATAAATTATTTATATAAATTTTTTGTAACAAAATAAACAACAAAACAGCATAGCACCTCCAACTGGAAACTTGATCTATGGATTTTGTCTAAATCACAACCCTGTCGACACAAGCAATGTATTTAAAAAAACAACAACACACACACACACACAAAAGATGGAGAAATATTAAAAACTGGAAAGGATATAGCCCATGTTAAAAAGCAGACATCATGTGAGTTATGTACTGGTTACACCATGGTTCATAAACAGTTATGACATTTGAAAGACTATGAAAAAAGACTATTAAACATATGGCAGCCATACCTCAAAAGCTCTATTGTCTTTGTTATACTGGACCACATTCTCGAAGTTACCAGCCGTGTTGCTGAACAATCCAGCAAGGTCAAGGACATTGTTCTGGTCAATCTTGTCACACAACCTGTGAAAATGCTAATGCTTTATACCGAGTGGCTCTGTTGTACAGTGGTATCATTTTATTTTGCAGGGATCAAATTTGAAGCAAAAGGCTTAAAGGACATTTTGCATGTGCATAAATTTGCAAAGTTGTATTATTCTAATAGATATTTAGTAACACTCATTTACCCTTGCCCAAGATCATAAAACTAAATCTGGAGATCAGTCTCAAATCTCAAGCATCTGATTGGCTGAAATGGCGACCAGTTGCCATTTCAGCCAATCAGATCCTTGAGATTTGAGACTGATCTCAAAACTTAGTTTTATGATCTTGGGCCCCTGTGGGTGAACACTGAAGAGGGTCGATCCAAATGAGCCCACACTGTTTGCATTTTCCTGCATTACATTATTTCTGACCAAGAAGCGAACAGTATAGATCCTCATCAGATGGCTCAGATGTGCCGGCTGATCTGGTTCTACACTGTTTGTACGTATGATGAAACCTATATGTGATGTATATGGAATAAAGGATTAAACCCTCATAGCAGTCAAAGAGATGAACATGTTTCATTACTGGAACATTTTCTCCAGTTGTGCTCTTGTATCAGCTTGTCCCAGCCAGGTATACATGGTTGCTGTAGCGTTCTGGATCTCGGCATTACAGTGGGGCCCTGTTGTGTCCAAGGCATCAGTCACCACATCCAAGTACTCTAAAATAAAGAAAGCATCCAGATCAGCAAAAACAACTCTGTTTTATCAGGGTTTTAACTTTTCATTAATCTGTAACTAAATTCATTAAAAAATATTTTCTAGGAATAGGGTGGCAAAATTTCAAGATCTATATAAAGTAGTATTAACATTTAGCAGATCAATGGTAAAATCAAAATTCCAAAAAGTATTTTTGCTTATGAATTTGACATACAAATACTTGTGTTTATAAACACAGTAGTGGATGCATATAGTGTATTGGGATGGGCAACTGCTTCCATCCTTCTGTCTGGGACTTTAAAGGTGAAAATACGGGGCTAAACTACATAAAGATTTAAAGTACATGTATGTGAAATATCATTCCATGAGATAACAGATACATGTATATCTCATGAATTGTCAGTTCTGTTTGATTTACTTAACCCTTTCCTACATAGATACACCTGAATTGCAAGGGCGAACAGTTTAGATCCAGATCAGCCGGGGTTAATACATGTGGGTTTTATTGCATGTGCAGTCAGTGTAGATCTAGATCAACAGGCACATTCATGCTGTTTGATCTGGATCTGCAACATCTGCTTCATTGTCAGACAAAAACGAATAAATCTAAAAGAAAACAGTGTAGATCCTGATCAGATGTGCCAGCAAATCTGATCTACAATGTTTGCCTATGCCAGAAAAGTTGTATCTATGCAGTAAAGGGTTAAGTTAAGTTACCCATGAAGTCGAGTTTAGCATAGATTGGTGCACTGGTAGCCACAGCTCCATCCACCTTGTACGGGAACTTGGATCTGAACCATGCCGACAGCGATCCTGAAATATAGTCCATCAAAATGCTAACCCTTCAAGTGAAGCATAGCTTTAACACGTAGAATATATGTATCTGACATTATATATCTGCTTGAGGAATTTAACATACTGTGGTAATATTTAGAAAGACTATTCATTACTAAGGGCATTACACTATAAAACCATTCGTTTTGACAGGGTCGGCAAGATTTATAGAAAGGAAGATTGCATGGGACAGTTAAATGATAATTTCTAATTTTCTGGTCAAAATCATCATGAAAATTAAATATTGCTGCAGATAGAGAGTTTTTTTGGCACTGAACCCTTCATGATACACCCATGTTTAACTTAGATTTCAAATTTAAAATAAATGAAAGGCCTTTGTTAGATCAACTCAAAAAGTAAAATTAAATGCTAGAGAAATCAAGAACAAACCTGGATAGGATCCGCCAAATGTTATAAGTTTGCTACTTGTCAGATTGTATGCAGGGTTGAGTCGGAACCAGTCAATGAAGGTGGCCAGATCAGACAGAGCTTGTCGACTGTTGAGGTACCGCATGTTTTCCAGTGATAGGTCTCTGATGAATAAACATTTAATAGTTTTTTATACTTGTTTTAAAACAGTATATAAATGATATCAACATTTAATCTTTTACCCCTTTTTATTAGGATATTCTTCATTTATTTTTATCTTATTGGCTGACCATAAATAAACAGTAAGTAGGTGTAACTTAAATTTTTTCCATAGGTTATGGATATGCCACCCCCAATTAAAAATACATGTACATATTTAAGAAAATGTGACTGTCATATTGGGCCTATTGATGCTTAATACAGACCAATGCAAGGTCTCAACAAACAGGCTATCTACAAACCAAGTTTGGTAAGAATAGCTCAAACCAGTCTAAAGTTGTTGCATGGACATGAAATTTCTGTTTAAGTAACAGTGACCTTAATCCCATTGATCATGAGTACAATTCCAAGCAAGGTCACAATACAGGCTAATACACAACCATGATTTGGTGACAATAGCTCCAATCAGTCTCAAGTAATTGTCCAGACAAGGCTTTTTTATTTTTAGTAACAGTGATTTTGACATTATTCCCATAATAAAACCTCATACAAAAGTCTCAACATAGCCTGAATCCAAGCCAAGTTTAGTGAGGATATCTCAAACCAGACTTAAGTTTTTGTCCAGACATTTCTGTTTTGTGTGTAACAGTTAACTTGAGCCCAGTGATCTAAAGAACAATCCTGTGAAAGATCCCAACATGTTTAGTTAAGATAGCTCAAACAAGCCTTAAGATATTGTCTGGATAAGGAATTTGCTATTTTTAGTAACAATGACCTTGACCCTAGAGACCCCAAATGTCTCAGCATATGCTACCTACATACCAAGTTTGGGGAGGACAGCTTCTCAAATTATTTTCCTAACAAGAAAATTAATTTTTAGTAATAGTGAACCTGCCCTTGACCCTGTGACCTCAAACTCAATCCCATGAAAGGTCTCAACCCTCAAGTTATTCCCCAGACAAGATAGCATGGACAAACAGAATCTGATGTATGTACATTGAGTATGGACAAGAGCAAAATTATTTTAGAAAATAGAGAAATTAATCTATCCATCTATTCTAAAGAAAGTATTGTCCCTTTCTATGGGTGGGGTGGGGATTTTTCCTCAGAATGAGAAATAGGCAAACAAAGATTATCTGAAATATTTACTTTTACTGGTATAATGGGTTGATTTTGTGATTTTTATTCTGGATTTTGCTTACATTTAAAATCTTCTGTGCATATTTTTGGAAGTTGAGAAACTATCTTTTTACTTTAAGTTTCCCTTTTCTTGGCCATTCCTAAAGAATTGGTACAAACAAATCAATATAATCCTACTTGACAGGGTGGCTCTCTCCATAGTATCTGTGTTCTAACATGACACAGATGGCACCAAATTTCTGAGCATACTGTATCCAGGTCCCTTCTACCATCCATATTGGGTTGGCTGGCCCCTCTCCACCAATCATTAGAAATACTGGACCTCCAGGCTGGTAAAAGGTGTCATTCACAAAATATCTCTGAAAAAATGGATATCAGACTTTAACATTTATGATTTCCTTAATGACAACTAAAAACTGTTTTAACACTTTCCATAATATTATATACATGTATGCCTTTTATCACATCTGTGCTGTCTGATCAGGATCTGCACTTTGATTTTTGGTCAGAAATAACCTATTAAATAAAAATGCGGACAGTGCAGATCCTGATCAGATGTTAGGGATGTCCATCTGATCTGGATCTACACTATTTGCCCATACCACAAAAGGTTTGTTCTTAGTAATAAATTTCTATTTTAAGAGTGGCCAATTTGCAGCCAGACAGCAAGGATTCCCAAGTTAGCGTCACAGTACCAGTCGCAGTCCTGCTGCATGCCTTTCTCACCTCACCTCATGGCACTAGTGAAGAGCACTTTCCTCTTATTTACTACAATGTATTTGTAAGTTGTCATGCTATTTTTAAGATAGACACAACAAGGAAATTAATGTTAACAGGTTCCAATTAATTTTTTGAGTATTGCTATAATAACATATAATACATGCTTTATGCATGAACACAGTGTGTTAAATAAAAATCTAACAACATAGGACAATTATAATTCACTTCTTTAAATTTCTGGTCAACACCTGTTTCCAATGTTGAACATTGGCTCCATCAAAGTGGTCCAGGCGCTGAATGAACCATTGAGCCTGTGGCGTTTTTATATTCTTATGAACTTTTGGTGCTCCGAGCATTCCACCTTTGGGTCGGCCATTTATAATCCTTGGAATCCAGCAGCTGACAAACGAAAATGTCAATATTATGGTGAAGAATAGCAAAACCGGCCGGGAGGCTGACATCTTGAATTTTGTGTCACGTTACTTCCCTTTGTCATGTGACTAACTATGATGTACTGAAATAATCACGTGATAATAACAGCAAAATGGCAGCGTACAGTTGCTGGAGCATTTTAGTTTTTGTTCTTTTATTTTACAATGTGAATTGCTGGATTCCAAAGTTGGTAAACGGTCGGCCTAAAGGTGGGATGTTAGGTGCCCCGAAGGTGAATCCTGACACAAAGCTCCCGCCGGCTCAGTGGTTCGAGTATCAACGTCTTGATCACTTTGATCGTACAAACAATCTTCACTGGAAGCAGGTAAACTGTTTCAAATCTTTGAAAGAAAAATTGTCCTATCAACATTTACAAAAAGACAAAAGGTGATTCCCCCTACTGCTATTTTGAAATCGGAAAAGATTTTTTCCTGCAACGATTTTGCCAGAGTTATGGCCCTTGGTTTATTTTAGTATTACAATATTGTGGCATCATCTTCTCGCTTACTATATGTAGATTTCTTTTAAACAGGGAAACAATAATTATTTTGTGGCATCAACTCAAATACTATCTGGCAGATGTCTTTTAAACTTGCATAGAAACTTGGACATGATGGTGTTAAAGAAAATATTTTTTTGTTGCAAACATTTTACCAGAGTTATGTCACTTTATTGGTGTTGGTATTGCAGTATTATTGCATCAACTCCTGACTTACTATATGGTGGATTTTTTTAAATTTGCACAGATGATCATGCAGGATGTGTAGATAGTCATAAGGAAAAGAATTTTTCCTGCACCATTTTTACTATTTTACCATTTTTAAAAGTTACATTACTTTGTTCATTTTTTGTAATAAAATTTTGGGGCATCAACTCCTCATTAAATTTTTGGTAGATTTCTTTCCAGCTTGCATAGACGATCAGATAGGATGTGTAGATGAGTGTAAAGAAAACAATTTTTCAGCATCAATTTTTATCAGAGTACCAAACTGTGATCAGTGCAAATCTTAATTAGATGATACAGATGTGCCAGCCAATCTGGATCTACACTGTTTGTCCACACAATAAAGGTGTATCTATGGAAAAAGGGTTAAGAACACTGGTAAGACATGTTAATTTTGAACCAATTGAGCAATTTGCTAAAATTCCTTTTGAAGATTAGCAGAATATATAGTTACTTTGAATGCTTTACTTTCAGCGATATTTTGTGAATGACACTTTCTATGGTCCTGGTGGCCCTATTTTCTTGATGATTGGTGGGGAGGGGCCAGCCAACCCCGTTTGGATGGTGGATGGTCCAGCATGGATTGAATATGTACGGATGTATGGTGCCATTGCTGTCATGCTGGAACATAGATACTATGGAGAAAGTAAACCTGTAAAGTGAGTCACCTTAGTATCAATGTGGAAACCCATTATAAATAATTTTTTCTTTGTTTGGTCCAAATATTATGTGTAGCAATATTAAATAATAAACTTGTTACAATCATTTTTTAACCCAAAATATAATTCTAAGACTGATGCATTATTATGATTATCTCAGATTTTAATATATACATAATTGTATGAAAGCTCATTGTGAAAGTTGCATCCATCTGAAGATTCCTATTTTAACATTACTAATTGAAATACTTACTATAAATCAAAACTAACACTTTCAGTACAGTTACTATATACATAAAAATATTTTTTGGAAATACCTACAAGTATCAGTGGACTACATTTATTACCTGATACTTTCACTGTTTAACCCTTTACCCCCACAGGATAATCTGATCAGGATTTACACTGTTCACTTTTTGATTCATTAGGTTATTTTCTGACCAAGAAGTGAAGAGTGTAGATTCTGATGTGTCAACTGATCTGTGCCCAAGGTTATAAAACTGAGCATGGAAACCAGTCTCAAATCTCAAGCATCTGATTGGCTGGAAACCAGTCTCAAATCTCAAGCATCTGATTGGCTGAAATGGCGACCAGTCGCCATTTCAGCCAATCAGATGCTTGAGATTTGAGACTGGTTTCCAATCTCAGCTTTATAACCTTCAGCCCTGGTTGCACATGCAGTAAAACCTGTATATATGGAGTAAAGGGTTGAAGTTAAAAGAAAGGTTGTTATTTGCCATTTTAAAAAAGTGTATTTAATGTTAATGAATATTTTTCCATGTCTAAAAATAATTTCAGAGATTTGTCGTATGAGAACCTCCGTTACCTGAGCAGCCGTCAAGCACTTGAAGATATTGCTAACTTTATAGACTGGTTTAGACTCACCTACCAGAAGCATGACTTGACAAACAGCAAACTTATCACTTTTGGAGGATCATACTCAGGTGCTCATGTTCATAAAACTAAATCTGGAGACCCATTTCAAATCTCAAGCTTTTGATTGGCTGAAATGGTAACCAGTCTCAAATATCAAGCATCTGATTGGCTGAAATGACAACTGGTCGCAATTTGAGCCAATCAGTTGCTTGAGATTGTGAATGTTCTCCAATCTTAGTTTTATGATCTTAGGTCCATATCTTTTTGGTTTCATTTCATTCATAAGTGGCTATTACAATTGTTTAATTTGATGGCTTCTTATATGATATAGATCTCTAATTTTTTCATTTGTTTTTCTCACTTCACTCAAAATATCTGTAAAACATTACCTGCAGATATGCAAAATAAAAGTTTTGAAAGAAATTGTACATGTATTACCTTACATAACTTCATTAAATGGGTACTTGGATGTACTTTCATTTAAAATTAAGTGCTAAGCTACTGAAAATGTTTTTAAAATATTTGCTGGCCATGAATTTCCTTAGTTTCTGTAGTGTTGACTCTTTATTGTTGCTATAATGCTTTATAAACTTCCAGTCTTATATTTGTAGGGTCCTTGTCAGCCTGGTTCAGGTCTAAGTACCCCTACAAGGCCAACGCTGCTGTTGCTTCCAGTGCTCCAATCTTTGCTAAGCTGGATTTCAGTGGTATAACTTGCTTGTAGCACCAACTGCTGATATACCATAACCCCAGCATACACATTTACCTCTCATTCCAACACCACAGGTATAATAATAACTTGATATTTATATATGTTTATGAGTTAGTACAGTGAAACCTTTTGGACTGATCAAAAGTGGTCTTAACATTGACATAGTCTGAATATTGGGGAAAATTGGTACATTAGGGACACTTAAATAATGGTCTTACTGGGATTGTTTTAAATTAAAGGTGGTCTCTGTGAGGGTTTTACTGTATAATTCATTGCAAAAATGATGTACAGCTAACAAAATACTACAATTAATCAGGTATGAATATTGTCACCATTATCTATAGCATCCTGCAAGTATTTGTTCTCTTTATACCTGTAATCTCATTTCAACCTTCAAAGCTTCCAATCCAATACTTGATGTAAAATCATCAAAATTCCATAATTCAAAGAAAGCTCCATTTTTTATTGCTCTTTGTATTATCCTTTCAGTCAAAGGGTGATACATAGGAAATGTGTTGTTTATCTGTCAATCGACCTGTCTGTCCATTACGAAAACTTAATGTTGGCTTAAGCTTTGCCATTTCTACTATCTTTTCATCAGACTTCCAAATATATTTATTAACACACCAAGGTCGTAATGTCCTGGTGTCATGTATTTTGACACACTTAAGCTTTCAAACTAGAAAATCTTTTAATTTAAATGTTCATTTTGAATTTTACATTAGTATCATGAACATCCATCCATCCTTATTTGATTAAAACTGCAATATTGAAAGAAGATAAAGAATGTTATTGTAGAGCAAGAAACAAACATGGGAATCCCAAACCTCTACTTTTGGTCTTCCACCATATATTTTGACGCATGAAATGAAACCTCATTTCCAGTTGCTGATAAATAAGTTTACACATTGTCTTGCATCTGCCACAATAAAAGAACATGTTATTTATAACATCTACTATATTAAAGTTTTCCACAACTGTATTAAGGTAAAAAAAAAACATTAATGAAATTGGAACTTCATTAAAGATTCTGCATTTAGTTAGCTTTTTAAGTGGAAAAAGAATTTACTGTTGGATGACCAGTGGTATCTTTCCTCCTTTTTGTCAAGACTACATATAACTGCATATCTTGGGGTCTTGCCCTTTGCAGTCAGAATATTTTGATATTGTAGGTTGAAAAAAAAAAGATGGCAACTGTTAAGTTAAGGTAAAACATGTATGGACATAATATAACATGTACAGGATTTACAAAGGTGATAAATTTTAGTATAACATATAATGCGCACATGCACATTACATTACCGTATATTCCCTATTAAACGCCCCTCCCCTAATAAACGCCCCCCCCCCCCCCCCCCCCCCCCCCAGTCTTTTTTCAAAAGTAAACAAGTGACTTACAATGACATGACAATCGTTAATCTCTCAGCATTAATCCAAATGAATACATTTCATCATTTCGGTGTGAAAAATATCATTTCAGGTTAAGTTTTTTAAAAATAAGTTATAGGAAAATGACAAAATTGTTTCCTATGGTTATTTATTAAAAAATAACACAATTATTGAAAACTACATTTTGTCAATAGTTGGTCTCTATTAAACACCCCCCCTTTGCAAAATGTAACGCCCCCGGGGGCGTTTAATAGGGAATATACGGTATTTGTCATTGGTTGCAGACAACAAATGTGTCTTAAAATGTATAAAATAAAACAAGTTAACTGTTTACTAAGTAGTAAATATAGATAAGCCTTTTTACTCATCCGTGCCATCTGATCAGGATCTGCACTGGTCGCATTTTGGTCAGAGGTAACCTAACAAATCCAAAAGTGAACAGTTTAGATCTTGATCAGATGACATGGATGTGCTGGCTGATCTGGATCTAAACTATTCGGCCTCCTAATAAAGATCTATGAAGGAAAGGTTTAAGGATTTAATCAACAAGATCAAAGAGTACTAAGAAAATCATGTTATTTTTACTATTTTGTTACACAATTATGACTTTTTTGCTTCAGTTTGCAGAATTAACACATTTTAATTTATTACATGGTCATTTGATTATTCACAGATCAATTTCCAGCATAATCACATCATTAGGAAATCCCATATTTGGAAACAAGGTCAAAAACAAACTATATAAATATGGTGCGTTAAAATATATGGTACAATGATACAGCCATAATCTGTAGGTCAATGTCACATTTTAAAGCTTTATGCACCTTTTTGTACTTGGGTTTCATCATGAAAATTTGATAATGACTGTAACTTGGCCATTTCTTTATACAATGTAGTTCTTTATTAAATTTTCAAGTAATCTTACTTATTATTAGTTCTTCATCATTCTTTCAAGTAATATTGCTTATGACAATAGGTTGTGATTTATACAAACTTGTTTGTCAGGTTCTCAATTGAAAGAGTTATGTCCCCTTTTGAATGATAACACAGTATGTTTTGGCAGGTAACCAGCAGCAGCTACTGTACATTTTCAGAATATCTACAGGTGACTGCCGAATCTCTCGACTACTGGGGGATAGCTTGTAACTACCAAATTAAAAATGCGACATCAACAATGTATGAGTGGTGGGGACAGCCAGAGAAACGTCCAGTTCTCGAGGATATGTTCCAGTAATTTGTCTATTTTTAGAAGCATTACATCATATTCAAATGACAACCACATTAAGTTGTTGTTGGTCTTGTCAGCAAATGTATTTGTCTTTAAATTTCTTAAACAGACGAGTTCTAGATGTACAGAATAGCAAGGCAAATATTTTGAAATTTGATAGTGATGATGATGCTGATGATAATGATGATGATGATGATGATAACATTGAAACATTGATCAAATTTGATCATGACACGGATGACGATTTGTTTTAAAGCAATAAATATCATATTTTTGCAATTATCAATTAAAAGGTGAAATATGCATCTATCAGGAAAGGCCTCATAGAGGAAACACATCCTTCCCACAGAGCCAAAAAGTAGAGAGGAATACAGAGCATGGGTTAATAAATGATTGTAAGAACACCACAAACAATAAACAAAAAATGAGAAATGGAGGGGTTACCATCTTGGAATGGACAATTGTAAACTTTTTGCCACTGTGAATTTAAATTAGGCCCCATGGTACACCAACCTCAAACTTACCCCTAAACCTATTATAGGACTACAGTTCCGTCTCTCCCATTTTATATAAAATTATACAAGGTTGAAAATACAAGATACAAGAAGTTTATTACAAAAAAAGAGACCTAGACCAAGACAACATCATTAAAATTTCCTGTTAGAACAACCTATGCCTTATCTCAATCATACAAAAAGCATAATATGAAGCCATGGTTTTTGTATTGCAGGTTATGTGATAAAATAGATCACACCATTGTGTTAGATCTCTATGGGTTCTTCAGCAACCTAGCTGGCAACTTTATGACAGTCGTCCAGTACAACAAAGATAACAGATATTTTGAGGTAAGTGTTAAACAATTGTTGACTCAGATAAATCTGTTCTTCTCAAAAAGAAGATAATTTCTTAAGATCTTTCTTTCTTAACCCTTATCTCCATTTATACAAATTTTTATGCATATGCGACGAGTGTAGATCCAGATTAACTGGCACATCCATGCCACCTGATCTACACTGTTTGCTCCTGGTCAGAAATAACCTAATGATTTAAAAGCTAAAAGTGTAGATCCTGATCAGATGGCATGAATGTGCCTGTTGATCTGGATCTTCAGTGTTCACCCATGCCATAAAGGTGTATATATGGAGGAAAGGGTTAAGTAAGCCATGGAATGTTTTGTTCATGGCCAGTTTGGTAAGGCAAGGGATTTAAAAAAAAGACACATGAGTATGTTATGCAACTTTCATTGGTGAAATTTAATCAGTGTGGCATTTAGTAATTGTTTCTTGACAGAGCAATATGTCACTAAGTCACTATATCAGACATTGAAAAAATCCTTCTGTGCACCACTCACAATGTGTTGGTCAGTTATGATCAAACTTTGACAGTACATGCACATGTACTAATGGAAGAGTAATATCGGACAATTATAATTTCGGTTAATGGAAGATGGCTGATTTGAGGCTTAACTATAACCTCTTTGGTCTGGGACAAAGCTAGATATAACAAAATCATTGGAAAAAACCTCACTTGCCCTATACCACAGAGGATCAAAGAGGGTAATAAATTAAAAGTAGTACCAATATTTTACACTTCAGAAAAAAAACTTTTTTACCAAACATTCATAATCAAATGAACTGTCTGGTGGAAAATGTTGTCGGAAACCATTCTTGTGTGAGTAGTTAAATTTTGTTACGTTCTCACTTTCCAAAAGTGGGTCTGTTTGCCCAAATGTTATGGCAAAGGAAGGACAAAATTCTGGAGCTGTGATACTAGTTTGCTATTGAAGTTGGCCAGTGGTTAGATATTCATGTGATAGTTACAGAACTTCCATTTAGGGTGCCCTTGGAACCCAAATAACCATAGACACTGTGTGTAAGATAATGATGGACGATACCCGCGGGCCACCGATACAGCGTTATGCCGATGTGAACAGATTGATGCTGAAGACATTCTCTCAGACCTGCCTGGACTTCAAGTACACTAAGCTTATACAGGAAATGAAGAGTACAGACTGGGACAGCAGTGTGGGAGAGGGAGGTGGGCATATTATCCCTTTACTTCATATAATTATACATGTTTTTACGCATGTACGACCAGTGTAGATCCTGATCAGCTTGCATATCCATGCCATTAGATCTGGATCTGCACTGGTCGCATCTTTATCAGAAATAAATTAATGAATCTGAAAGCCAAGGGTGTAGATTTTGATCAAATAGCAATAAGCCATCAGATCTGGATCTACACTATTTTCCTACGCAACAATAAGTGTATCTATGAAGTAAAGGGTTATGCAAGTAGCAAAGTAGTTAATCTCAACTTAATACTTTCAACTTAATCTACATGCACAATTTGTGTTATCGTAACTTACCTATTCCATTTAAAAACTGTGTGTTGTACAGTTTCAATGTCAGTAGCTGGGCTCTGATGAAGGTAATAATTAAGGCTCCAATGTTTACATATTTTTGTAAACGTTTACACGGACCATGAAAAACGAAACGATCCTGTTTAAACGTTGATATCATTATAAACTTGCTAGCAATAAGTCAAGCGCCACTGAACATTGTTGTTAATAACATTGCAACTCGATATTAACGTGGTGTAGGGGTCAATATAAACTGATAGCTATCTGATTGGATAGCTAAACTTCCGGAAAATTCCAAATCTGTCAATTTGCTACATCCTATGACACAATGACGACATTGCAAATTACAAATCAAGGTACACTTAATCTACTTCATGTGTTGAAATGCGACAAATTAATATTTTCTTCGTGTTTTGTTGTCGACTTTCAGTAGATATTTTCCTGCCTTTATATATAATCATGTGACTGTTCGTTTAAATGGTCCGAGATTTTTTAAATGTTTATGGCCCAGAATCGAAATTTTACTGTTTACACGTGTAAATGTTGGAGCCTTTGTATAAATCGAAATGCTGGAATAAATTAGTAAGAGTAATATTTTATCATGTTTATGCAATTTATTCATTAATATCCTTCTTACTACTATTCCAGCTCGGCAGTGGATGTACCAGACGTGTACTGAGTTTGGCTGGTTCCAGTCCGCTGACTACTATGACCAACCGTTTGGTGACTGGTTTACTTTCCCTGCCAAGTAAGATTTAAAGATTTCCAAATGTCATGCTTAGAATTACTTCCAATCCGAGATGCTCAATAAATTGATGAATATTTTGAAAAATTAAATAATTAATAGTTACATTTAATAATATAGATGAAAAGGAAACTGAACGAGACAAATATGAAAATATTACAGGCTCGGCTTGGACTGAAGGTTATAAAGCTGAGCATGGAAACCAGTCTCAAATCTCAAGCATCTGATTGGCTGAAATGGCGACTGGTCGCCATTTCAGCCAATCAGATGCTTGAGATTTGAGACTGGTTTCCATGCTCAGCTTTATAACCTTGTGCACAGATTTAGCCTGTTTATGAGCATGGAAACTCAAAACCTGAATAGTATAAATATACACTGTCTTTACTGAGTTATCGGGCAATGAACTATCAATAAACATTATATTGCTATGCAAGCTGCCTTTTGTTTAGGTGTTAAATATAACAGGGCTTACAATAGGCTATATTGTTTCATGTTTAAGGTTCGCTATTTTTTTTATTCCCGGTATTCATAAACGCAAATAAAACCAGTTCTACAGTAAACAATACTGTTGTATGAATGTCTCAAATGCTTGTTTGTTGTAGTTACTCCATGCTGCAGTGTGCTGACATATTTGACAAAGATCTCTTCTTCCAAATCAATGACAATGTAGATGACACTAACAGATATTACGGTGGATGGAATATCTCTACAACAAGAGTTGTCTTTCCTAACGGTCAAGTAGATCCTTGGCATGCAATGAGTGTTACCAAGGATATCTCTGCCGAGGCTACAGCCATATACATTTATGGTATGACTAGTTATTGGTAGGCCTTATAATATGGGCACTTTAATAGAAAAGGTGTCTTCTGTATTTTGTTTTTGACATTTTAGTTGTTACTTTATTCGGAAAAAAACTCAATTTTAGATCTATCTGTTATTTCCAACCCAATAGTTGCTATTGTTGATACATTTTGACTACATAATGTTATTTCTGTAGTGAAATGCATACTAAGCAATGTCGTCTGCTCAAGTATGATGTCATTTCAGGGAATAATGTTTAATACCTGGGTTGAAGGTTATAAAGCTGAGCTTGGAAACCAGTCTCAAATCTCAAGCATCTGATTGGCTGAAATGGCGACCAGTCGCCATTTCAGCCAATCAGATACTTGAGATTTTCAAAGAGGAATAGATAATAAATTGTCTCAAAATACCACATGAAATACCACATGAAATACTTATATATGTGTAGTGTGTCATCAAAACTATTATTCCTTACCCCTTTACTTCATAGATCCTTATCAGCTACCACATCTGTGCAGAAATGCATCTCAAAGCAAACTGTATATCCATATCTGACTGCAGATATGTGAAGGCTGATCTAGATCTATGCTGGTTGCTGATGGGATGTCAACAATATCTACAGAATAATGGCCTAGTCTGCTCAATTTAAGATATTTAATTGACTTGTTTTTCTATGGAATTGTTCATATGTTTGTAAAGAATGCAGACATTTATTGGATAAAAATGAAGACCTATAATAGAACTGCTGATATTGCTAATCTGTGTCTGAAAAACTCGAAAATGCTTATCAGTGAATTGGTTAACTCTTTCCTATAAAGAAACACCTTTATAGTATGGGCGAACAGTTCAGATCCAGATCAATCGGCACATCCATGCCGTCTGATCAGGTTCTGCACTGTTCACTTTTTGATTCGTTAAGACTATTTCTGACCAAAATGCGACCAGTGCGGATCCTGATCAGACGGCACAAATGTGCTGGATGTTCTGGATCTGCACTGGTTGCACCACTGGCACCAGAGTAACAAACTAGCCTTAAATATTTGACATATAATACAAAGCTCAACTAAAAATAATAAAAGTAACCTAAAGCGGCACAAAACACTGCCAAAAAAGCCTTTTCTGATAATACGCCGTGTCTATCTATCTATATATACACGGCGTATTATCAGAAAAGGCTTTTTTGGCAGTGTTTTGTGCCGCTTTAGGTTATATTTATTATTTTTAGTTGAACTTTGTTTTATATGTCAAATATTTAAGGCTAGTTTGTTACTCTGGTGCCAGTGGGTTGCACATGCGTAAAAATGCCTACATATGGAGGAAAGGGTTAAAGTGCCAATGACTAGTTGTAACTGAAATATTTGCTATTTCAGGAACTGCCCACTGTGCAGACATGTATCCTGACGATTATCTTGACCCGCCTCAGCTCTCTGAAGCCAGAGACCGTATTGCTAACTTGATCGATGACTGGTTACGCATGTAGTTCATCAAATGGATTTCATTTTCTGGTGACAGTGATATTCGTGGAATGATTACCAGTATGACAAATTAAACTGAAATCAGTTTAACCTTTTACTCCATAGATATGCCTTTATCACTTTGGTAAACAGTGTTGATCCTGATCAGCTGGCACAATTATGCCATCTGATCAGGATCTACACTGTTTGCTTTTAGATTCATTTTGATATTTCTGAATAAGAGGTGACCACTGTAGATCCAGATTAGATTGCATAACTGGATCTACTCTGGTCACACATGCGATCAAACACTTGGTGTAAGGGGTTAACTCTGTACTGCATCAAAATATTACCTATTACATAAATACTCGTACATTAGCAGTGTTTGTTTGCTCTGTTTATTTCATCCCGATATTAGAAAATAACTCAGCCAATTATAGAAGAAACTGTTTGAGACTCCTTTTGATACAAGAGGGTTCCAGTGAAGGAGGTAACTCTTTCATCATCAGTCGAGTAGAGGTTGTTGCCTCCCCTGAGTTCATGCTTGGTCCATACTTTTGAGCCCTCTTCTACAAACAAAATGGCTGTTGTGCTACCTTGTTCATCATCCCAGGTGGCAGTGCTCTCTGCAACTGCTGATAACTGAACCAAAGAAAAAATTATAATTGTGTTTTAACTTTAATACTATTGATGTACTTAAATTATCGGGTATGAAATTTAGTGGATTTCAATTATTAAAAAGCATTTATTTGTGTTCTTAAACTTGTGATGTTCAAAATTTTCTAAAATATGTTTTAATTGAGTTTGGTAGCATTTCAAAAGCTTTAGTCCATAATGTTTTGATTGCTTGGGATAACCATTTTTTGTAAGGTGTATTTTAATATAAATTATTTAGAATTTAGAGTACTATTCATCCAATTGTTGGTATTCCAGTGGGAAATTTCACATTGTCATGAGGAATATCATGTTTTCATCTTGAAGGATAATACATGTTATGTGTGTTACCTGGTGGACGTCGTTGATAACAAGTCGTGTGAATACATCGTACTGACTTAGGGGATCGTTAGGTAGAGACTTGGCACCCACGGAGTACGAGAACAGATAAATACCGGTAATTGGGGCCGTGAACATTCCAGTCCTTGTGTTGTATGCTCCTCCATCGTTTAACAAGACCTATGTAAAGAAAGTGGTTATAAACTTGTTAATGTTTTATTTAAAACATACTTAACCAAAAGAGACAAGTTCAGCTGAAAATCAAGCAAGCACTGACAAAGCAAAACATGTAACAAATATAAAATAGTTTCATTCTGTGCTTTCACAACATCCAAAAAAGTAGCACAAATGTTAATATATATGTAATCACTATAAATTTTTTAAATCTGTGATAACTTTCTACTGATGATAAAACTGTCCAAATCTTACACTTGGAGAAAGTACATAAAGTGTGTAGATTATTATTACAGTACCACCACAACAGTAGAATACTTTTTGTTTGAATTATGTGTTTATATAAAATGAAATTCATTTCTGTTTGTTTCTCTTTGAATAATTGTCATATTTTAACTTTAATTACCATGAAGACATATTTCAAGTTTTGTGTCAAAAGAACAAATACTTTACAAGTTATAAGAAACATGATGTTTCTGTTTAAAGTTATTTTAAAGGGCAAAAACTTAAACAGTAAATCAGGAGTTATCATTCTTGATGTCAGAGAAAAAAATTGTTTGGCAGTTTATATTTTAAATTAATCATGCAGGACAAGTATTTTAAGTTAATAGCAACATTAAATGTATGGTGGTAGTCAGTTGAAAGAGGCTTAACTAAAAAAAGTCAATATTTGTGGTCAGAAAAAGATTTGTTCATGTAGATGTTCCCCCTGGATGAACACTGTACTAGTTACAACATTATGTTTTAGGTTAAACTATTTGAAAGGGGCATATAACTAAAGAAACAGTCAAATAAGAGATAACATGCAGATAATATACTCCAAGTATTAAGTTACATGGACACATTCTTTCAAAGTAATAAGCAACATCAGGTTTCATATTTAAATCTTTTGAAAGGGGGAAAACTCAAAATATAGTCAAACTTGAGTAATCATTCTTGTTGCCAGATGGCTTTGTTAATGCAGATAATAATATTCTGAGCATTAAGCTAAAAGGAAAAGTACTTCCAAGGTTATAAGGAACATTTTGTGTCATATAAGACATTTGAAAGGGGCAAAAATAAAAAAAAAATG
>JAZAYU010000001.1:0-56222 GCA_038501625.1 Corbicula japonica | reverse complement strand
TAAAAGCTAAAAGTGTAGATCCTGATCAGATGACATGAATGTGCCTGTTGATCTGGATCTTCAGTGTTCACCCATGCCATAAATGTGTATATATGGAGGAAAGGGTTAAGTAAGCCATGGAATGTTGTGTTCATGGCCAGTTTGGTAAAGCAAGGGATATAAAGAAAGACAACTGAGTATGTTATGCAACTTTCATTGGTGAAATTTAATCACTGTGGCATTTAGTAATTGTTTCTTGACAGAGCGATATGTCACTAAGTCACTATATCAGACATTGAAAAAAACCTGTGCATCCACACAAAATGTGTTGGTCAGTTATGATCAAACTTTAACAGTACATGCACATGTAATAATGGAAGAGTAATATCGGAAAATTATAATTTGAATAATGGAAGATGGCTGATTTGAGGCTTAACTATACTAGTGTTCAAAAGAAACGATACCACTTGTTTGCAAGGACATACATGTACAATAAAACCAAATGGCTATAGAACATTTGGATTTGTCTAATTCATTTGAGTGACCTTTTAACAGCACCAAGCATGTGTACTGAAGATCATTTTCATCAATCCTGTACAAGCATAAACAGAATTTAAAGATGGGTCTTAAACAAACATTTTATTAAAAGTTTGGTATCATTTCTTTTGGACACTAGTCTATAACCACTTTGGTCTGTGACAAAGCTAGATACATATAACAAAATCATTGGAAAAAAAACTCACATGCCCTATACCACAGAGGATCAAAGAGGGTAAAAAATTAAAAATATTACCAATATTTTACACTCCAGAAAAATAACTTTTTTACCAGACATTCATAGTTATATGAACTGTTTGGTGGAAAATGCTGTTGGAAACCATTCATGTTTGAGTAGTTAGATTTTGTTACATTCCAAAAGTGGGAATGTTTGCCCAAATGTTATGGCAAAGGAAGGACCAAATTCAGGAGCTGTGATACTAGTTTGCTATTGAAGTTGGCCAGTGGTTAGATATTCATGTGATATTTACAGAACTTCCATTTAGGGTGCCCTTGGAACTCAAATAACCATAGACACTGTGTGTACGATAATGATGGACGATACCCGCGGGCCACCGATACAGCGTTATGCCGATGTGAACAGATTGATGCTGAAGACATTCTCCCAGACCTGCCTGGACTTCAAGTACACTAAGCTCATACAGGAAATGAAGAATACAGACTGGGACAGCAGTGTGGGAGAGGGAGGTAATAACCTGGAAATCATCAACTGTGATAATAACCTGTGGGCATATTATCCCTTTACTTAATATATACGTGTTTTTACGCATGTACGACCAGTGAAAATCCAGATCAGCTTGCATATCCATGCCATTAGATCTGGATCTGCACAGGTTGCATCTTTATCAGAAATAAATTAATGAATCTAAAAGCCAAGGGTATAGATTCTGGATCTACACTGTTTTCCCACGCAACAATAAGTGTATATATGAAGAAAAGGATTATGCAAGTAGCAAAGTAGTTAATTTGCTACACAACTTAATCTACATGCACAATAACTGCTTTGCGTTATCGTAACTTACCTATTCCATTTAAAAACTGTGTGTTGTACAGTATGTCAGTAGCTGGGCCCTGATGAAGGTATTAATTAAGGATCCAACGTTTACATATTTTTGTAAACATTTACACCGACCATGAAAAATGAAACGATCCAGTTTAAAAGTTTTTGATATCATAATAGACTTGCTAGCAATAAGTCAAGTGCCACTGAACTTTGTTGTAAATAACATTGCAACTCCATATTAACATGGTGTAAGGGGTTGATTTAAACTGATAGCTATCTGATTGGATAGCTAAACTTCCGGATAAATACATGTGAAAATCCAAATCTGTCAATTTGCTACATCCAACGACACATTGGCAACATTGCAAATTACAAATCAAGGTACACAAAATCTACTTCATGCGTTGAAATGCGACAAATTAATATTTTCTTCGTGTTTTGTTGCCGACTTTCAGTAAATATTTTCCTGCCTTTATAATCACCTGACTTTCGTTTAAACGGTCTGAGATTCTTTAATTGTTTACGGCCCAGAATCGAAACGTTACCATTTACATGTGTAAATGTTGGAGCCTTAGTATTAATCGAAATGCTGGAATAAATTTTAGAGTTATATTTTATCATGTATATGCAATTTATTCATTAATATCCTTCTTACTACTATTCCAGCTCGGCAGTGGATGTACCAGACGTGTACTGAGTTTGGCTGGTTCCAGTCCGCTGACTACTATGACCAACCGTTTGGTGACTGGTTTACTTTCCCTGCCAAGTAAGATTTAAAGATTTCCAAATGTTGTGCTTAGAATTACTTCCAATCCGAGATGCTCAATAAATTGATGAATATTTTGAAAAATTAAATAATTAATAGTTACATTTAATTATATAGATGAAAAGGAAACTGAAAGAGACAAATATGAAAATATTACATGCTTGGCTTGATTTCCTGTTTATGAGCTTGGAAACTCAAAACCTGAATAGTATAAATGTACACTGTCTTTACTGAGTAATCGGGCAATGAACTATCAATAAACATTATATTGCTATTCAAGCTGCCTATTGTTAGGTGTTAAATATAACAGGGCTAACAATAGGCTATATTGTTTCATGTTTAAGGTTCGCTATTTTTTGTATTCCCGGTATTCATAAATGCGAATAAAACCAGTTCTACAGTAAACAATACTGTTGTATGAATGTCTCAAATGCTTGTTTGTTGTAGTTACTCCATGCTGCAGTGTGCTGACATATTTGACAAAGATCTCTTCTTCCAAATCAATGACAATGTAGATGACACTAACAGATATTACGGTGGATGGAATATCTCTACAACAAGAGTTGTCTTTCCTAACGGTCAAGTAGATCCTTGGCATGCAATGAGTGTTACCAAGGATATCTCTGCCGAGGCTACAGCCATATACATTTATGGTATGACTAGTTATTGGTAGGCCTTATAATATGGGCACTTTAATAGAAAAGGTGTCTTCTGTATTTTGTTTTTGACATTTAAGTTGTAACTTTATTCGGAAAAAAACTCAATTTTAGATCTATCTGTTATTTCCAACCTAATAGTTGCTATTGTTGATACATTTTGACTACATAATGTTATTCTGTAGTGAAATGCATACTAAGCAATGTTGTCTGCTCAAGTATGATGTCATTTCAGGGAATAATGTTTAATACCTGGGTTGAAGGTTATAAAGCTGAGCTTGGAAACCAGTCTCAAATCTCAAGCATCTGATTGGCTGAAATGGCGACCAGTCACCATTTCAGCCAATCAGATATTTGAGATTTTCAAAGAGGAATAGATAATAAATTGTCTCAAAATACCACATGAAATACCACATGAAATACTTATATATGTGTAGTGTGTCATCAAAACTATTATTCCTTACCCCTTTACTTCATAGATCCTTATCAGCTACCACATCTGTGCAGAAATGCATCTCAAAGCAAACTGTATATCCATATGTGACTGCAGATATGTGAAGGCTGATCTAGATCTATGCTGGTTGCTGATGGGATGTCAACAATATCTACAGAATAATGGCCTAGTCTGCTCAATTTAAGATATTTAATTGACTTGTTTTTCTATGGAATTGTTCATATGTTTGTAAAGAATGCAGACATTTATTGGATAAAAATGAAAAAATGAAGACCTATAATAGAACTGCTGATATTGCTAATCTGTGTCTGAAAAACTCGAAAATGCTTATCAGTGCCACTGAATACTGACTTTGGTTAACTCTTTCCTATAAAGAAACACCTTTATAGTATGGGCGAACAGTTCAGATCCAGATCAATCGGCACATCCATGCCGTCTGATCAGGTTCTGCACTGTTCACTTTTTGATTCGTTAAGATTATTTCTGACCAAAATGCCACCAGTGCGGATCCTGATCAGACGGCACAAATGTGCTGGATGTTCTGGATCTGCACTGGTTGCACCACTGGCACCAGAGTAACAAACTAGCCTTAAATATTTGACATATAATACAAAGTTCAACTAAAAATAATAAAAGTAACCTAAAGCGGCACAAAACACTGCCAAAAAAGCCTTTTCTGATAATACGCCATGTCTATCTATCTATATATACAGAGCGTATTATCAGAAAAGGCTTTTTTGGCAGTGTTTTGTGCCGCTTTAGGTTATATTTATTATTTTTAGTTGAACTTTGTTTTATATGTCAAATATTTAAGGCTAGTTTGTTACTCTGGTGCCAGTGGGTTGCACATGCGTAAAAATGAGTACATATGGAGGAAAGGGTTAAAGTGTCAATGACTAGTTGTAACTAAAATATTTGCTATTTCAGGAACTGCCCACTGTGCAGACATGTACCCTGACTTTTATCTTGACCCGCCTCAGCTCTCTGAAGCCAGAGACCGCATTGCTAACTTGATCGATGACTGGTTACGCATGTAGTTCATCAAATGGATTTCATTTTCTGGTGACAGTGATATTCGTGGAATGATTACCAGTATGACAAATTAAACTGAAATCAGTTTAACCTTTTACTCCATAGATATGCCTTTATCACTTTGGTAAACAGTGTTGATCCTGATCAGCTGGCACAATTATGCCATCTGATCAGGATCTACACTGTTTGCTTTTAGATTCATTTTGATATTTCTGACCAAGAGGTGACCACTGTAGATCCAGATTAGATTGCATAACTGGATCTACTCTGGTAGCACATGCGATCAAACACTTGGTGTAAGGGGTTAACTCTGTACTGCATCAAAATATTACCTATTACATAAATACTCGTACATTAGCAGTGTTTGTTTGCTCTGTTTATTTCATCCCGATATTAGAAAATAACTCAGCCAATTATAGAAGAAACTGTTTGAGACTCCTTTTGATACAAGAGGGTTCCAGTGAAGGAGGTAACTCTTTCATCATCAGTCGAGTAGAGGTTGTTGCCTCCCCTGAGTTCATGCTTGGTCCATACTTTTGAGCCCTCTTCTACAAACAAAATGGCTGTTGTGCTACCTTGTTCATCATCCCAGGTGGCAGTGCTCTCTGCAACTGCTGATAACTGAACCAAAGAAAAAATTATAATTGTGTTTAAACTTTAATACTATTGATGTACTTAAATTATCGGGTATGAAATTTAGTGGATTTCAATTATTAAAAAGCATTTATTTGTGTTCTTAAACTTGTGATGTTCAAAATTTTCTAAAATATGTTTAAAATATGTTTTGAGTTTGGTAGCATTTCAAAAGCTTTAGTCCATAATGTTTTGATTGCTTGGGATAACCATTTTTTTGTAAGGTGTATTTTAATATAAATTATTTAGAATTTAGAGTACTATTCATCCAATTGTTGGTATTCCAGTGGGAAATTTCACATTGTCATGAGGAATATCATGTTTTCATCTTGAAGGATAATACATGTTATGTGTGTTACCTGGTGGACGTCGTTGATAACAAGTCGTGTGAATACATCGTACTGACTTAGGGGATCGTTAGGTAGAGACTTGGCACCCACGGAGTACGAGAACAGATAAATACCGGTAATTGGGGCCGTGAACATTCCAGTCCTTGTGTTGTATGCTCCTCCATCGTTTAACAAGACCTATGTAAAGAAAGTGGTTATAAACTTGTTAATGTTTTATTTAAAACATACTTAACCAAAAGAGACAAGTTCAGCTGAAAATCAAGCAAGCACTGACAAAGCAAAACATGTAACAAATATAAAATAGTTTCATTCTGTGCTTTCACAACATCCAAAAAAGTAGCACAAATGTTAATAAATGTAATCACTATACATTTTTTAAATCTGTGATAACTTTCTACTGATGATAAAACTGTCCAAATCTTACACTCGGAGAAAGTACATAAAGTGTGTAGATTATTATTACAGTACCACCACAACAGTAGAATACTTTTTGTTTGAATTATGTGTTTATATAAAATGAAATTCATTTCTGTTTGTTTCTCTTTGAATAATTGTCATATTTTAACTTTAATTACCATGAAGACATATTTCAAGTTTTGTGTCAAAAGAACAAATACTTTACAAGTTATAAGAAACATGATGTTTCTGTTTAAAGTTATTTTAAAGGGCAAAAACTTAAACAGTAAATCAGGAGTTATCATTCTTGATGTCAGAGAAAGAAATTTTTTTGGCAGTTTATATTTTAAATTAATCATGCAGGACAAGTATTTTAAGTTAATAGCAACATTAAATGTATGGTGGTAGTCAGTTGAAAGAGGCTTAACTAAAAAAAGTCAATATTTGTGGTCAGAAAAAGATTTGTTCATGTAGATGTTCCCCCTGGATGAACACTGTACTAGTTACAACATTATGTTTTAGGTTAAACTATTTGAAAGGGGCATATAACTAAAGAAACAGTCAAATAAGAGATAACATGCAGATAATATACTCCAAGTATTAAGTTACATGGACACATTCTTTCAAAGTAATAAGCAACATCAGGTTTCATATTTAAATCTTTTGAAAGGGGGAAAACTCAAAATATAGTCAAACTTGAGTAATCATTCTTGTTGCCAGATGGCTTTGTTAATGCAGATAATAATATTCTGAGCATTAAGCTAAAAGGAAAAGTACTTCCAAGGTTATAAGGAACATTTTGTGTCATATTAGTCATTTGAAAGGGGCAAAAATAAAAAAAAAATGTAAAATATGAGTTATCATTCTTGTTGTCAGAGGTTGTTTTGTTCATGCAAATGATATATTCCAAGTATTAAGTTAATAGGACAAGAACTTTCAAAGTTACTAGCAACATCAAGGTTCATTTATAAATAAAGCAATTTGAAGGGGCATAACTAAGAAAAAGTCAAACATGAGTTATCATTCTTGTCATAGATCGCTTTGTTCATGAAAGTTTTAAATTAATAGGACATGTTATTTTGAAGTTTTATCAATATTAAGTTAACTAGATGGGTGTTCAGTTGAACACTTGTGTCGACCTCTGGTGCTATGTCGGAATAAAAATGCAAGTACAAAAAGGGGCATAACTCTATCGAAGAATTTGGCATCATCAATAGCATGTTTTCATAAGCAATATATTTTTTAATTTTTGATGTAAAAGTATTAAGAAATGACAAAGTTATAGCCAATGTTAAGTTTTCGTGTAAAAATCCAAGAACAAAAAGGGGCATAACTCCATCAAATGTGACATTAACCTTGATAATTTGGCATCATCTCGAGCGTGTTGTCATAAGCAATATAATTTGAATGTTTGATAAAGAAATATTAAGAAATGGCAAAGTTATAGCCAACGTTAAGTTTTCCTGATGGACCGACGGACGGACGGACTCAATCAAAGAATTAGGCATTATCATGAGCGTGTTGTCATAAGCAATATAATTTGAAAGTTTGATTTAAAAATATTAAGAAATGACAAAGTTATAGCCAACGTTAAGTTTTCGTGTAAAAATCCAAGTACAAAAAGGGCTATAACTCCATCAAATGTGACATTGACCTTGAGAATTTGGCATCATCTCGACCGTGTTGTCATAAGCAATACAATTTGAAAGTTTGATAAAGAAATATTAAGAAATGGCAAAGTTATAGCAACGTTAAGTTTTCCTGACGGACGGACGGACGGACGGACTCCATCAAAGAATTAGGCATTATCATGAGCGTGTTGTCATAAGCAATATAATTTGAAAGTTTGATGTAAAAACATTAAGAAATGACAAAGTTATAGCCAACGTTAAGTTTTCGTGTAAAAATCCAAGTACAAAAAGAGGCATAACTCCATCAAATGTGACTTTGACCTTGAGAATTTGGCATCATCATGAGCGTGTTGTCAGCAATATAATTTGAAAGTTTGATGAAAAAAATATTAAGAAACGACAAAATTATAGCCAACGTTAAGTTTTCATGTAAAAATCCAAGTACAAAAAGGGGGATAACTCCATCAAATGTGACATTGACCTTGAGAAGTTGGCATCATCTCGAGCGTGTTGTCATAAGCAATATAATTTGCAAGTTTGATAAAGAAATATTAAGAAATGGCAAAGTTATAGCCAACGTTAAGTTTTCGTGATGAACCGACGGACAGACGGACAAAGCGATCCCTATGTATCGCCATTTCTTCGAAAGGGCGACACAATAAATTGAAGCTTGTGGCCACCGGACGAGGCCGTCCACGACGACGACGCCTGTCAAAAGGATCCATATCATCAGGCATATGTGTCTACCTGGATATCGCAGGCGACAAGTTTGTGACAACCGGACGAGGCCGTCGACGACAACGACGCCTGTCAAAAGGATCCATATGTGTCTACCTGATATCGCAGACGACAAGTTTGTGACCACCGGACGAGGCCGTAGACGACGACGACGCCTGTCAAACGGATCCAAATGTGTCTACCTGATATCGCAGGCGACAAGTTTGTGACCACCGGACGAGGCCGTCGACGACGACTACGCCTGTCAAAAGGATCCATATGTGCCTACCTGATATCGCAGGCGACAAGTTTGTGACCACCGGACGAGGCCGTCGACGACGAAGACGCCTGTCAAAAGGATCCATATGTGTCTACCTGATATCGCAGGCGACAAGTTTTCGACTACCGGACGAGGTCGTCGACGACTTAGACGCCTGTCAAAAGGATCCATATGTGTCAACCTGATATCGCAGGCGACAGAAATAAAACAACCAAACAAAACCAAGTAAACAAATGTCTCGTAAATAGACACTTGAAATTCAGCATTTTCGTACAGATGAGACTATCATGCAGTAAGTGTTTTGCGTTGCCGAAACGCCACAACCTGGATACTAATTAACGCGACCGTACGTTGCTTTTTAGGTGGTTATGTTTCCCCATATATTTATTGTTTATGGACGTGTTAAAAGATCAAAGATCCCTAGAGACTTGCCTTGTTATAGATGATCGGTTGATCGTGACTCAGATTATGCACCCCGTGATCTGAGTATACTGTAAATGCAACATTACTTCCAACCTGTCTCCTACTACGGAGCCCCTCTGACTCCATTGTCTCCAATCGGCTTTCTAGTTTCTCAATTCTCTTCGATTTCTCTTCATTTTTAAGCTGTAACTCTTTCATTTTCTCTTCCAGGTTCATGCAGTGTGATTTTAGAAATTTCATTTCGTTTATAAGCGAGCTCTTAAACATTTTTATGTCATTCACTTCTTCTGTCGTTACTTCATCAGTGCTTAGAATGTTTGCACGAACACGTGCAACGATAACCGAGAAAATTGTAACAAAGAAGACAGCAGTTACTTGAAAATGCATTGCCATTTGTAAAATGTAACTCCAGTTATTTGTTTTATTTTTACGCAAAAGATTTGGATTGTTTTGACACTTGGAGAGAGTTTCAAAGACTGATAAGAGTTGTATGTACATTGTGCTCTACTTTGTAGTGTAAATATTATGATGATCGTCAAACATTCCATTGTTTTTGTATGAAAAGCAGCAAACGATTGGGGATAGCGTAAGCATTTTGTGAAAATCCGCCGATATACATTTACTTTTTAGCAGAAAGATATCGTCAGACTCTGATGCAAATGGTTCGTTTTTAAAGTTCAATTACTGGCACTAATGACATCTTTCTGCTAAAATTGTAAATGTACATCAGCGGATTTTACTGCGCATGACTACCGGAAGGCGATAGTACGATGGTGAAACAACGATGGCACGATGGTGAAACAACGATGTCATGATGGTAAAAAAAGATGGCCCGGTGGTGAAACAACGATGGTACGACGATGAAACCGCGATATTACATCGCGTTTTCACCATCGTACCATCATGCCTGCGAGTTTTCACCATCGTGCCATCGTTTTTCACCATCGTGCCTTCGTTTTTTCATCATCGTAACATCGTGACTTCTCCATCGTACTATCGTGCATCTCGATAAAGGGAGAGAAAAAAAAATTAAATTTGTCTTTAACACCGTAGATATCCAGTCTTCTCTGTTTGCAGAAAGAAGGTACAAACTATGTTAGAAATATATCGCTAATCGCTATATTAAGGAAGTCTTCCCCTAATGGGACAATTGTCAAACTTAATAAAACTTGCAATATTTGTGATCTACTTGCACCATCTATTAAAATACATATTTTTACAAATTTTTTACCGTCAACTTTCTTTTTGCATTTTCACTGTTTTTATTCCTATATTTGTCTTCTTGTGCATCGGAAAAATACCATCGTACATGATTTCAGTCGAGATTTGTTTTCAAAGTTTTTGGACAAATTTTTATGCAAACAAGCACTAAGAAATTAGGATTTGAAAATTACTACCCACTATATTAAGTTATGACAGTTTAGAGTAAAAAAAACTACTATTGAAATGACATTGTGTCATTTCTCTTATCGATTTTACTATTGAAAGATGTTAACCTTATTAGATGCATAGAAAATAACATTGCAATGATGTCTGCAATTGTATTTGTCAATTAATAAGTACTGTGCAACACAGCACAGATAGAAAGATTGCAGAATTCCAAGTATGGTGTAATGCAAGTTATTACCACATTGTTAATTACTTGAAAATATTCTGCTAACATTGGAATGAATTCTTCAAGCACGCTTTTAGTTTGTTACTCTATGTACACCATAACTGGTTTTGGATGTGAAAATATCATGTAAGTCGTCCTCGCCACGCCTTATGTATACGAGGCGGAGATGGTGCAAGTTCAATCCAGGGCCGACAACATTTTCTGCTGTGGGTCTTTCGCATACAAGATTAGACCGAGGCTTCCTTAATTAGCTATTTCCGTGTTCTATAAATATTATTAGATATATTCTCGCGCTTGACTAGAAAATAAGTATTTTAATATGTTTACGATATTCTCTGAAATCAAGGTTTACATTATGTCCTAGAATCAATAACATAAACTATACAAAATATACGAAATATACAAAACTGTAAATACTATTTTTTATCATTTAATGTTCAAAATTTCTCCTATGTGCCTGCGCTGACAATTTAAAGCCTACACATTGTAGGCTTTCGATAATTTTAGGCGAAACGGTTTTTTACAACAAAATAATATAATTTAAATGAACAAATGCTCAAGAACATTTTAAACAACAATACATGATATTTGCTAGAAGTCCAAGGTATTAAATAATAATTATACCTTTTCAATCTGCCCCAACTGCGTTTTTATTTCATATATAAATAGGTGGAAATATCCTGAAGGAATCAGTATTGTGGAGGTAACTTCGAGGGGAGGAAATGACTTGTGGTGGAACGACTGGATATCATATTTTATTAATTTGTCGTGTACAACATGAATGGATGGATGGATGGATGGATGGATGGATGGATGGATGGATGGACGGACGGATTTATACAGGGTAACCCAATTAGTAAAAAAACTAATCTCCCTTGGGGCCCTCTCAGTAAGTATATATATATGTTAAGTAGTAATGATAAGGTGTAACAAAACGTAGAAACAACAATGATATGCAAAATACAAACAAATACATGCAAAATTATGAAATCAATAAACATATATAATGTAATCGCTAAAAGCTAAGAAAATCAAGTTTAACTTATCATGAAAAAAAATCATCAAAATAATCATAATCAAAATGTTTTGGAGTCATGTAAAGAGTTTTATTGATTGTTACCAAAAATTGTGTATTGTTTTATTGTATATTATTGTAATGACTGGTCGCCACTTCAGCCATTCAGATGCTTGAGATTTGAGACTGGTCTCCAATCTCAGTTTTATGTTCTTGGCCCCATGTTGCTTTTCCCATTGAAGGTATCTTAACTCCCCTTTCCCGCCTTTCTCGTCACACCCATCCTTGGTCCTAATAACAGCAACCACACATTACTATAAGTACGCCTATTTCCCAAGAACAGTCACATACTGGAATGCCCTCCCTCCTGATATACTCTCGCTCCCGACCACTGAGTAGTTCAATTCAGCTATTTGCTGAATTGAACACAAATCACCATAGCTCTGCATACTCTACGTGTAATCCTTTTAAAACAACACAAACTGTATATCCCTTTTTAACTTTTAATCAGTCTCGGTCTTTCACGCGCAAGTGTCTACGTCCCCGCGAGGGGTTTGAAATCAAAGGAAGATAGATAGGATAGAAGAATACTTCATTATATGGAGGAAGGCAGTATCGTTGAATTGAATAAGATTTTCTCGAAATGCACATTGCATTTGTGAATCAAATATGAACATTTCGGATATGAGAGTCAGAAACACATCGTTTACTTTACGAACGTCATTTTTAATGTACGTAAATTTGTTGATTTGACTCCACGTGCTCTCGGTAACGTTATTGAGTACCCGCCCCTTTGGCTTTTCAGTGCTATTAGCTTGTTATGTTTTATATGTTTGTGTGCTTTTGCATTCAACATTGTTAAGCTGATGGGTGGGTCGGAGTTATTTCACTAAGACAATTTGTGCTTGTTTTGTGATATGAAAACCTGTTGGGACATGTGTGAGTTTGGTGCACCCTAGAACCTGGTTTAAACCCCCAGTGGCAATTTCTTTTGCCACTGACCGTTCCAATGCGGTATCCCAATGGTTCTCTTTTTAGTTAATTGTTTGTGGCGTCTTATTTGAATATATTGTCATCTTATAACAAACATGCTCTCTCTCTTCCTCTCTTTTTTTCGCTGCGTGGGGAGGTTGTATTTTGTAAGTGTGGCGATTCCTGATATGCATATTTCACTTTTGTTTTGAGTGTCTATATGTGCATTTCCGTCCGTTTCGTTCCGGTTCGTGTTTTTTATACTCTTCGAAAAAGAAAACAAAAAATAAAGAAACTGAAATGGCCGCAGTTTTAGAAGAAATATTATCTGGACTTCTTGTTGCTGATAATTCAGTAATTCAAAAGGTAAATCAAGGTCACATAAAACAGTGAATTGCCGGATTGAAATCTTTAGAAATATTGTCCAGAGATTGATCGTTCCTGATTATCAGTAGTTCACAGTTAAACTTTCTATCCATTTTTAATAAACACGTGATAATTTTGCGCGGGAAACGTGTCAAAATTCCATGAAGAGCAAGCAAATTTTGTTATCAACGTTGGTGATATTTTGAAAAATGTTTTTTTTCTAATCTTTCTTTCTATGATACCTCCATTGTACTGGCACTTGTTCGTCTGTTCTCCCCCACCCCGCCCCTTTGACGGTGTTTCCGCCCCTTTGACAGTGTTTGACATTTCTAAATTATAGGGACCTTCTGTTTATTGTTGCCCGCCTTTTTATGCCCCCGAAGGGAGGCATATAGTAATCGCACTGTCCGTCCGTCCGTCTTTCCGTCTGTCCGAAATAATCTTGTCCTCGCTTCTCCTCATAAACCGCTTGAGGGATTTCTTTGAAACTTCACAGGAATGCTTGTCACCAAGTGTAGATGTGCATATCCGAAGGAATTTCTGATCGGATTATTTTTGGCGGAGTTATGGACCTTTTTACCTAACCCTAACCCTTAACCCTAAACCCTAACCCTAACGTAAACTGAAACCGCTTGAGGGATTTCATTGAAACTTCACAGGAGTGTTTGTCACCAAGACTTATTGTGCATATCCAAAGGAATTTCTGATCGGATTATTTTTGGCTGAGTTATGGGCCTTTTTACCTAACCCTAACCCTAAACCCTAACCCTAAGGTAAATTTTGTTAACGCAGTAGAGGTTACATTTTTTGTCCGATTGTCATGAAATTTGGTCAGGATGTTTGTCCCAATGATTTCTCGGACGAGTTCCAATATGGGTCATCAGGGTCCAAAATCTAGGTCACTGTTACTAAAAATAGAATGTTAACACTCTAGCGGTCACATTTTTGTTCTGATTGTCATGAAACTTGGTCAGGATGTTTGTCCAAATGATTTGTCAGAAGAATTTGAATACAGGTCATCTACGTCCAAAAACTAGGTCACTGTTACTTAAAATAGAATTTTCTTGTTAACACTCTAGCGGTCACATTTTTGCTCCGATTGTCATGAAACTTGGTCAGGATGTTTGTCCCAATGAATTCTAGGACGAGTTAGAATAAGGGTCATCTGGGTCCAAAAACTAGGTCACTGTTACTATAAATAGAATTTTCTTGTTAACACTCTAGCAGTCACATTTTTGCTCCAATTATCATGAAACTTGGTCAGGATATTTGTCCCAATTATTTCTAGGCTGAGTTTGAATATGGGTCATCTGGGTCCAAAAACTAGGTCACTGTTACTATAAATAGAATTTTCTTGTTAACACTGTAGCAGTCACATTTTTGCTCCAGTTATCATGAAACTTGGTCAGGATGTTTGTCCCAATGATTTCTAGGATGAGTTTGAATATGGATCATCTGGGTCCAAAAACTAGGTCACTGTAACTAAAAATAGAATTTTCTTGTTAACACTCTAGCGGTCACATTTTTGTTCTGATTGTCATGACACTTGGTCAGGATGTTTGTCCCTATGATTTCTGGGACAATTTTGAATATGGGTCGTCTAGGTCCAAAAACTAGGTCACTGTTACTAAAAATACAATTTTCTTGTTAACACTCTAGAGGTCACATTTTTGCTCCGATTGTCATGAAACTTGGTCAGGATGTTTGTCCCAATGATTTCTCAGACAAGTTTGAATATGGGTCATCTGGGTCCAAAAACTAGGTCACTGTTACTAAAAATAGAATTTTCTTGTTTACACTATAGTGGTCACACTTTACTCTGATTATCAGATTGTAAAGAAACTTGGTCAGGACATATGTCCCAGTTATTAATTGGACGAGTTTGAATATGGGTCACCTGGGGTCAAAAACTAGGTCACTGTTACTATAAATAGAAAAATCTTGTCCAGGCTGTAAATTTGTTATTTCTCATTGGATTTTAAAATAACTTGGCTCAAATGTTTACCATGACAAGGTGTACTTTCGCGTACAGTACCCATGCCTGTTAAGTTTGAAACGAACCATTTAAATGTTATACATGTACACTGGTTAAGATTTTTTCATTGAACTAAAGAATTTTGATATTTCACAAAACCAATATTTGGATTGAATTGTTGGCTTGATCTGTGTTGTTGTTCTTTTACAAGTTTCAGCAGTAATTTCTTAGATTTTTTTTGTTACTATTATTATTTGCTGGGGTGATATTAATTTGTTTTTTTTTCTGCAATTGAAAGTAATGTGTGGTTTTGCAACTTCCAGTGCACATGTTGTCTTTTTAATTTAAATGTAGGGTCTACGGCACAGCTTATATGTTTATTAAAATTATTCTTCTTTCTTTTTTTAAAGGTTAATATTACCAGTGATTTTTCAGCCAGTCTCACGGGGCTGATATGTGGCCCCAATCCCAATGCCCAATAGGGTCCATTTTTCCAAATTTCAAGAAAAAAAATCCCAATTTCAGGAAAAAATTCCTTTTTTAAAAGAAATACCTTTTTAACTATAAAACAGAAACAAAAATAAATCAATAATAATCCATGTTATGAAGACTTTAAATTATAAAAGTTGTTTCTTTACTATTGATAAGTGATCAGTGAAACCTACATTCCTTGAATTTATGTATGTAACCAGCATAAAACCATTGTATACCATGTAAAATGGGAAGAGGCTCTTTTCCCCAAACCCCCTGAAAAAGCCCTGATTACTGCAGACTGAAAAATGGTGCCATTGATGATCTAGCCTGTCTGGCATCTTATTAAAATTCTGCACCCCCCCTACCTACTTCAGTACCTGCTTACCTAGATTCTGGTTAGGGCAAATGCAAATTTTTCTTTAAGGCTGTTGGTACAAGAAATGTATGTTTAGTGTCCCTCAGCCTTTAATGGACGAAGGTGTACTTTTGCTTTTGAATCAACGAGCATTTCATGTTTTCATAACATCAATAAGTGCTCCATTTTTTGGCCATAGGTAGTATATCATGGATTAAAAAGCATAAATACCACTTTGTTTTGATTGTTGCCGAGGTACTGAGATCAGCTGTTTAATGCAACATTGAATCTTAAACTATTAATGGTTTGGACTACCTAAGTTTTATAGCATTAATATTCATTGGCAAAATCGTATTAAATGTATTTTAAATGTACACAGATACACAGTCATGTCTCCTGTGGTAAATTTGAGACATGTACAAAACTAAATGAGAACAATAGGAAAGCATTGTTATCAGATTTAGAAAAATGTGAATATCCTAAATTTATCACATGGGCAGCCAGTTTATAATAAATTCAGATCACCCATCAAATACATGTCATGTGATCCGGATCTACACTGTTTGCTCCTTGGTCAAAAATAACCTGGTGAATCTTGAAGAATATTCTGGAAGGTTACAGTGTGGATCCTGATCAGACATTACAAATGTGTAGATCCAGATCAGAAGGTTGATGCATAACCTTGTCTTTACGATTTATGACAGTGATTATTCTGCACAAGTTTTGCAAAACCCATGTGGAAAGCCTTTTATGCTAGGTACACGTGACCTATTGAATTTGAGGTAATATGGTCAAACATCAAGGTCACATAATCAAATAGTGTAAAATGTCTGTCTGGACAATAACTTGACAAATTTTGTGCTACAGTCACCAAAACTTGTATAATAAAAGGCTAAGCTGAACCCAGTCACAAAAGTTTTGTTGTTGTTGTTTTTGTACCTTAAATCAAATAGTTTGACTTTGGTATTGTAGCACTTTTGGAATGTGAGTATGTGAGTTAAGTGTGATCAGTTTATTAGGTTAACATGTTTTATGCCAGGGCCTTCTCCTGACACTTGTAATATATTTCTTTGAAGTGGAAAAGTGCTTGACTGGACTAAAATTTGTATAAAAATGGATTCCTAACAGATATCATTTTGTGTAAAAAAAACCCCAACACATTTGGCCATTTTATTAAGTTTTTTTTTGCATTACTGTATACATTGTAACTGTTAAACATGTATAATTTGTGGCAATTATTTAAGGAAAGGCCCTAAGGGTTTTGTTTATAAACATTTTATAGCTTGTTATTCAAGAAATTTTCACATATTTGGAGATGATTTCAATGAAAGCATGGAAATTCCTGTAGTGATCAATAAATTCAATTTAGATTGATTTGTAATACTATTATAACTTACTGACTTGTTGAATAATTATTCATCCTATGTCGTGGTACATATACTTTTAACTTGGTTGTATCATTTTTAAGCACTAAAGCTTTTTCACTGCTGGAGCAATAACTCTTTACTGCATGGCTATGCTTTTTAGCATATGGGCAACATTGGTACTGCCCAATCTGGATCTGCACTGTTCACTTCTTGATCAGAAATAAACTGTTGAATCTAAAAGGGAACAGTGGAGATCCTGTGCCCAAGGTTATAAAACTGAGCATGGAAACCAATCTTAAATCTCAAGCATCTGATTGGCTGAAATGGCGACCAGTCGCCATTTCAGCCAATCAGATGCTTGAGATTTGAGACTGGTTTCCATGCTCAGTTTTATAACCTTGGGCACAGGCTTGACTTTCATCCAGATTGAGCAGGTCCTTTAATTATGTGAGTGATGGAATTCCTGTAGTGTAGACCAGCATCAGACTGTTGAATGGGTCTTCACTGTGTGCAAATGTGAAAAATTCTGAACTTTTCACTTCAAAGGTTAATTAAATGAAATTCAATTTTAAAATTCCATTGAAATCTCTTCTTGTTTATTCGTTGATTTTATTGTTTTTTTGACATTTGGTTGCTATACAGTAAATACATTAATACTATATTGTTGAAGTTATATTGTTACATGATGTTTTTCATCTTCACAATAGGCTAGGGTCCAAGGTCACAAAACTGCCTGAGACTAATCTCAGATGCAATGTGATTGGTGTAAATTGAGACAAAAAACTAATCCAAACTAGAGTTTTATGACTGGTCTCCAATTAGACCATGTTTTGCTCTACATCCATAGTATGAAAATATCCCTGAAAGATAACAGAAAATAGATGTGACTTGCTGACACAGGAGTATAGAACTTATTTACCGGTCAGAAGAGAGTTATTAAGTAGATACTGTTGGCCTATTGCCAATTTCAGTGTTACCAGTTTGTGTCTTGTGCTCAAGATCATAAACTAGACACCAGTCTTCAATCTCAAGCATCTGATTGGATGCAAAGGCAACTGATCACAATTTAAGCCAATCAGATGCTTGAGATTTTAGACGGATCTCCAATTTTAGTTTATCAGAATCTTTGACAAAATTTATCTTATTGTATTTGCATTCATGAAGTTTGTTGATTTTAGAATTAACTTTTGTCATTGAAATGGTGAAAACACCAATAAATGTCCCAGTTTTGTAGACCAAGGTTACATTACAACTTTCCCAAGCATTGTTGATCTTTATGTTGCTATCTTTTTCAAAAATCTTCTACTGAAACAGATAAAAACTGTAAAAAAAGTTAGCATATTTGACATTCAAGTCAGGAAGGTTTTGTAGCACACATTTTCCATTGTTGCTCCTTAAAAATGCCTTATTATTGTTTGTCATATTTTTCACTTTTTCGAAAATACATTTATTAGAACGAGATTTTGTTCACTTGTAAAATCATCAATATTGGTAGGGTATTAAGTTACACAGATTGATCCATGATTTTGAAACCACCACGAAATAAAAAAATGAAAATAAACATTTTCTTTTCAATTGAGTTCCATGAAATTAAGAACCCACAAAAAAGAGGGTCTTGAGAAAAATGATGAGTGCTCATGTCCGCAAATACAAATGCATCCACAATATATCACCATGACATGCATAATGTGACTGACGTGTAGAACTAAGTCAGCATATAAATTCAAAGTAGTCTCTTTGTCTTTTCAGTCCACACAGCAGTTGAAGGTGTTGTTCAAAGAACCAGGGTTTGTGACAAACCTCTGTCAAGTTTTGGGGACATCACAAAATCCACAGGTACCTTTATTATCCCTTTCCTCCATATATATGCATTTTTGCTCATGTGGACCAGTGTAGATCCAGATCAGCGGGCATATCCGTGCCGTCAGATCAGGATCTGCACTGGTCACATTTTTGTCAGAAATAACCTAACGAATCAAAAAGTGAACAGTTTAGATCCTTATCAGATGACACCGATGTTCCAGCTGATCTGGATCTTAACTGTTTGCCCATGCAATAAAAGATTATCTATGGAGGAAGGGTTATTATTGTATGTCTTGGAATGTATACAATTATTTACATATTTTGTTACATTGGGACACTTCAACCCTTTACTCCATGGCTGAAGGTTATAAAACTGAGTTTGGAAACCAGTCTCAAATCTCAAGCATCTGATTGGCTGAAATGGCGACTGGTCGCCATTTCAGCCAATCAGATGCTTGAGATTTGAGACTGGTTTCCATGCTCAGTTTTATAACCTTGGGCACATGGTATATAGCTGTTATCCCTTGAGCAAACAGTGTGGATCCAAATCAGCCCACACACCCATGCTGTCTGATCACAACCTACACTGTTCCATTTGAGGGGACCAGTGTAGATCCAGAATAGTGGCATGGAGGTGTAATCTGAACTGGATCTATACTGGTCACACATGCAAAAAACTTGTATTTATAGAGTATAGTAACTGTTTTGAGCATTAAAATGTTACGAAGGACCGAATTTCTGTCCTGTCTGAACCTGTACTGTCTTCCCTCACAAACACCTGATTGGTTGAAGCGGAACTCTAGTCTCCCAAGAAGGAGTTTTATGACTGCTTGTCCTAAGGTATAAAACTGAAAGGGAAAAGCCGTCTCGGATCTCCAACTTGCCATTAAAATTTTGTTATATCTGTGACGGTAATAAAAGTCTGCAGAGACTTGTCGGCAAACGCCACTTTATAACCCTGGGCCATCACAGATTTTGGACAATGGAGGCTTTGTGGGAATGTATGACAGTTGTTTAAAGCAAACAATTTTATGGTAGGGTGTAAATTTCAGTACAAGCAGAATTTTTCACTTATGTCACTGCAGGTTTTGCTTGTTCCAATGTTTTTAAGCTTTACTTCACATGTGCTACATGTGCAGATCTTGATCAGATGGCACATCTGTACATCTGATATGGATCAACAATGTTCGCTTCTTGTTCATAAATAACCTAACAAATGTAAAAGCAAACAACATATGATGATGATGGCATGGGTGTGCTGGCTGATCTGAATCCTTTCTGTGTACACCTGCTATAATAGTTGAATTTATCAATAGATTAAATGGTTATTTTCAGTACTAGCAGAATTTTTCACTTCTATGATGGCATGTTTTGCTTCTTCCCATGTTTTAATGAGATCTAGTTCACATTGCAGTTGCTTGGAAAGTTACATGCTACTCTGTAATAAAATGTGGAAATGGAGCAAATAAAATGTTACTTTAATTCATTCATTGCAAAGGGCATTGTACTTGTCATAAATGCTACGCATATTATTTACTTAATAAGACCTTAAGTGGCATTACTTAGCGATTACATGTAAAACATGAGTAAATAATGTTTATGTAATTGAACAAGATTGTAGCAGGAATTAACTAGAAATATTAAACATAATGACATGTTTTCATTTGTTAAAAGGCTCTGTCCTGTTGAATCTATCCTATATGATATCATTGTTGTTAATTGACTTGCTTTACTTATTTTCTTCAATATTTAGGGTCATGATCATGCAATGACTGGGCGGGCGGCAGCGTCCACAGGGTTTCCGCTTTCTAAGTCAAAGAGTATTCATCCGGTCTTTATCAAACTTGGTGAATATGTTGGTGGGCATAATATCACGACCACGTTCTATAATCAGCCAAATCCCCCCATGCACTCCTGAATTATGGCCCTTGAATTGTCCAAAATTACTGTTTCCGCTCTCTAAGTCAAAGAGTTTTCATCCGGTCTTTATCAAACTTGGTGAATATGTTGGTTGGCATAATATCTCGACCAAGTTCTATAACCAGCCAAATCCCCCCAGGCACTCCTGAATTATGGCCCTTGAATTGTCCAAAATTACTGTTTCCGAGGGTTTCCGCTCTCTAAGTCGAAGAGTTTTCATCCGGTCTTTATCAAACTTGGTGAATATGTTGGTGGGTATAATATCTCGACCAAGTTCTTTAACCAGCCAAATCCCCCGCAGGCACTCCTGAATTATGGCCCTTGAATTGTCCAAAATTACTGTTTCCGCTCTCTAAGACAAAGAGTTTACATCCGGTCTTTATCAAACTTGGTGAATATGTTGGTGGGCATAATATCTCACCCAGTTCTATAACCAGCAAAATCCCCCAAGGCACTCCTGAATTATGACCCTTGAATTGTCCAAAATAAGGGTTTACGCTCTCTAAGTCAAAGAGTTTTCATCCGGTCTTTATCAAACTTGGTGAGTATGTTGGTTGGCATAATATCTCGACCAAGTTCTATAACCTGCCAAATCCCCCCCAGGCACTCCTGAATTATGGCCCTTGAATTGTCCAAAAAACTGAATGAGCGGTATCTGCTCTCCAAGAAGAATAATTTTCATCGGATCGTTACGCAACTTTGATGATCAGCATTTTGACGGGCGTATTTTGTGTCAGTTTGGCACTCTTGTTCATTAATTGGATTTTTCTAACCATGAAGGGAACAGTGTAGAACCTGATGTTCTGACAAATATGCCAGCTGATCTCGATCTACACTAGTCATGATATAATTATATGAATAATATATGAAGTAAAAGGGTAAATCACTCTATAATAATGTGACTGAAAAAGCTTTAGTAAAGCACAAAAAACAATTGGACTGATCAAAAGTGGTCTTAATGGTGATTTGGTCATAATTCCTTGGTAGAAATAGGTGAAAATCTGTCAAAAGGGACATTGAATTAGTTGTCTTATTATTGGGTTGGTCTCAACCATTTCCTCAATAAATACACATTTTTACACATGTGCCACCAGTGTAGATCCAGATCAGCAGGCACATCCCTGCCGTCTGATCAGGATCTGCACTGGTCGCATTTTGGTCAGAAATATCATATCGAATCAAAAAGCGAACAGTGGATATCCTGCTCAGACGGCATGGATGTGCCGGCTGATCAGGATCTACACTGTTCGCCCAGGCAATAATGTTGTGTCTATGGAGGAAAGGGTTAATTTCAGGTTGGTCTTAATGAGGGGTTTTACTGTATGTTGTATGTTCTGTGTATCAGACAAGCACAAACAACTATGTGTTTGTTGTAGGTTCTCTGTATCAGACAAGCACAAACAACTTTTTGTTTGTTGTAGGTTCGTCAGTATGCAGCTATACTACTGAGGAAGAAAATCCTGAAGAGTAAACAATGGGCAGCATTACAGGCAAACATTGCACCAACGTAAGACATTTTACTGGCTTAGGGGACATTTCTTACTTATTTTGCCTGGTTTTAATACTTGTTAGCATTCTCCAAGTGTATAAAGTCATCTAGGCCATATAAAAGATCCCAAGAGGCAAAATACTCAGATTTTGTTACAACTTGTACTGATTCAGTTATTTAGTTTAGCCATTGTAAAGCAGAATAATATGAAGTTTTGTGTGAACACAGTTTCTGTTTGCTCAGTTTACCTTAGGAAACCTTTCCAAAGGCCTTTCCCATTCAAAAGTTCTTGAAAATGATGCACCTTTTCTCTCAAAACTACTTTACATCAGGTTTTTTCATTCTCCTTGGAAGGAAAAATCAGGCTATTTTCCCCAAAATTTTAGGTCATTGGCCCCTTCCCACGATAGTGAAAAAAGCCCTGCATTGTTTGCATATGCAGTATTGTTCTAAGAAGATTGGTGTAAGTTGAAGTTGACCTGATTTGATATTGTTTTCAGGATCAGAGAAAACATTCTGCAGTTATTACTACAGGAACCAGAGTAAGTAAAATAATTCTTGTATGCGTTTAAAATTGAACTTCTCTGTTTTCTTCTTGATCATAATATAAGAAATTTAAAAACAGCAGTTTAGATCAAGATCGCACATGTAATATAAGTTGTATCTATGAAGAAACACCTTAACAGATTAACAGATTAGCAATATTTGCTATTACTGGATCAGGAACTTATGAATAAGAGATGTATGAAAATAGAGTTCCAATATGGTACAAGTTGCGTGACAATGGTCATCAATAGACATTGTTCTACAATAACAATATAGTAAATTATTAATTAACCATCTCATATTGACTCAGAATTCTCGTTTTGTCCCAGTTTAGCCTTAATATGAATTTCATGTATTTATTCTTCAAACTAATAAAATTGTCATTAATCAAGTGAATTCACATTGGCCATGTTATAGGGCCTCGGCAGTCATATTAGCCCTCGGTCTTCATCCTGGGGCTAATATGACTTACCTTGGCCCAATAAGGCAAATGTGAATTCTCTTTATTCGATTAATAACATTATAAGACTGATGCTGTTTCATATAGATAATGCTATAAGTAAGTCTTTAACCCTTTCTTCTATAGACACACCTTAATTTTGAGGGGGAACAATTTAGATCCAGATCAACCGGCACATCCGTGCCGTCTGATCAGGATCTAAACTGTTCACTTTTTGATTCATTAGGGTTTTTTTTACCAAAATGTGACCAGTGCAGAGTCATACAGCTTTCATATATAGCAACATACTGATTATAAATGACATCAGGGTAACCCTTTTACTCCATGGGATATGGTTGTTATAACATGGGCAAACAGAGAAGATCCAGATCAGTCAGCTCATTTGTGCTGTCTGATCAGGATTTACACTGTTTTAGATTTATTAGATTATTTCTGACCAAGACCTGACTAGTGTAGATCCAGATCAGATGACATGGGTGTGCATGCTGTTCTGGATCTACACTGAGTTGCACATGAGGTAAAACTCATATATCTTGATTGAAGGGCTAAGTGCTGGGTTTTACTGTTGCAGGAAGATAGTGAGAGTAGCTATTGCCCAGGTGATAGCAACGGTAGCCAAACATGACCTGCTTACCAACTCCTGGCCTCAACTGTTCATCTTTATCAGTCAGCACATCAAGAGCAATGACCCACAGCACAGAGAGGTACATGTACGAATTGTTTGTCCTGTAATCAGTGTAACTGTATGAAGCTAAAGCTCTTATCAACTCACTTATAACATGAAGACAAGTGTCTGCATAAGGTGAATACTCCTTGTATTAGTGCTAGTATCATTGTGTATTAACCCTTTGTTATATGTATTATTGCTGTTATCAATGGGGGAACAGTGTGAATCCAGATAAGCCAGCACATCTGTGCTTTAACCCTTTCCTAGATATATATGCATTTTTACGCATGTACGCGAGTGTAGATCCAGATCAGCCGATACATCCATGCCGTCTGATCAGGATCTGCACTGGTTGCATTTTGGTCAGAAATAACATAATGAATCAAAAAGCGAACAGTTTAGATCCTGATCAGACGGCATGGATGTGCCGGCTGATCTGGATTTAAACTGTTCGCCCTAGCAATAAAGGTGTATCTACTGTAGAACTGGATTTTTTCGCGTTGCTTTTATTTTCGCTAAAATTGGCGAATCGCTTGCCTCGCGAATTCACAAATATCGCGAATTTATGACGAGTTTTGATAAAATATCCGATAATAATTATCGGAAACGAGGCAACTTAAAATAGAACTGTTAATCCCTTCAAACGCCACATATAATTCCTTTTGGGCCACCATTCATGTATTTGATTTAATTATTCAAATAAATTTGGCAAATAATATAAACGATTATCTCCTTAAACTATGTTAAGTTTTGCGTAATTTATTCTGATACAGGAAACAATATTATAGCTATTGTCAGTTTGTTATATTTCACACCTAAACAAATGGCAGCTTGCCTAACAATATTATGTTTATTGCTTTATATCTCAGTAAGGACAATTTAATTTATCTGTACCGTTTGCATGTGTTTAATGATGAAATCGTGATCATGGTTTTAAATTATACTTTTATATTTTCGGTTTTGAGTCTGACGACGTCGCGAATTTATGAATACGCGAATAAAGAAAATTGCTGATTTTTGACAAAAATCGCGAAATTTTGACCACGCAAAATTAATGGGTTTTACAGTATACAGGAAAGGGTTAAATGTATGCATAACCCTAAAGCCATACAAATACAGTGGCAACACCTAGCCAACATTGCAAGAGACACAGTACATACCTTTCATATCCCTGAAAAAGATAGTTCAAGTGTGCCAATATACATGTACTGCCACCTATGATGAAAGACATTCTGCATGGTTTGAAATAGACATATTATCATCATACCATAGCATTGAGGTTGTTTCTGACCATGAAAACAACAGTAGATCCTGATTAGACAGCATGGTTCTGGTTTGATCTTAATCTACACTATTTGCACATGATAAACCATGTATATAGGATTTATGGATTAAATGAAAAAAAATAAAAATCACACCAACTGTTAAAGATGTTTTGAGTTGAGGTTGATGTTATGCTTGAAATGTAACTTGTTTTTTCCACATAGCATATAAAAATGCTGTTGGCTGCATCTTAATCAAAGGTCAGTGGAACAAGACAGCCGGACTAAAAATACATGGACATATCCTTACCATCTAATCAGGATCTAAACTGTTCACTATTAGATTTGTTAGGTTATTTCTGACCAAGTTACTAACAGTGTAGATCTTGATCAGACTTCAAGGATGCACCAACTGATCTAGATATGCACTGTTCATCACTGCAATAAAAATAGTTTGTACGGAGTAGTGGGTTAATTAGATAAGGTGTACACATTTGATGTTGTAGATCGGCATTTACTTGCTGTACTCGGTGGCCTCAGCTGCTGCTGAACAGCTTAAACCTCACCTAGCAGACATTGCTGGCCTGGTGGCTGGAGTCCTAGTGGATCAACAGAGCAGCATAGCCCCATTCTACGCCATCAAGACAATGGCCGAGGTGGTCTACTTTGTGGGGGATGATGTGCTCAAACCTGTCCAGCAGATGGTGCCACACATACTGGAGATCATCCAGAAGCTTATCCAAGTTGATCAGGTAATGGTTACTCTGAACCAGTTAACAGCTAGATCTAAGATCAGAAAACTTAGATAGGAGACCAGTCTTCGAACTCTGTCTTGTGACTGGTCAGTCCAATATTGAGTGTGGTCACAGTCTTAGTTTATTATTTTGGGGGCCAGCCTTGGACTAAGCTTTTATTGAATTTGGGCCTTGGGCAAATAGAGCTTGTATATGCTAATAGTAATTGAATAATAGAGGCTTTGCCAAAATATGCAGATTGAGTTAAAAAAAATTTGGAGACCTGATCTAGCCTATATTTTTTCAGAACCCATGTTCCTGGCCAGTTCAAGGTCAAGGTCACTAGTCTGAAGATTTGAACCATGTATTTCGTGTCCAGTTCATATCTTCTGAACCCCTGGGATGAATTTCATAAAACTGTAGTGAAATGTTCACCAATATGCAGAAAAATGTTCAGACCATGAAGACAATGTGCAGAATCCATGTTCCAACCTGGCCGGCTCAAGGTCAAAGTTGCAAGTGGTTTTTGAAGATTTGAACCATGTATTTCATGTACGGTTCATATCTTTTGAACCCCTGGAATGAATATCATGGAATTTTTATCAAATGTTCAGCCCAAGAAGATGATACGCAGAACCCATGTTCCAATCTGGCCGGCTCAAGGAGTTGTCTTTGAAGGTTTGAACCCTGTTTTTGGTATTTGCTCCATAACTTCCAAACTGCTAGACGGGCTGTGTAAAACCTCATGATTGTTGCACAGATACATGTATGTTTGTTAATTTGCAATTAAGCATCCATAACTTTTCCAACATTCCTGCATTCGGCGGGGGATTTTACTGTTGTTCCAAATGCCTTGTATTACTTATTTGTATACTGTAAAATCATGTACATATATTTTCCTCAGCATTACATGTCATAGTTTTCTTGAAAAAACATAAGTTCATGGAGCATTTTGAAAAAAGAGAGCAAAATGACTCGTATTATTTTGTTCTTGCAGGAGAAGGCATGTGAGGCGTTTGGAGTATTTGATGAGATGTTGGAATGTGAAGTGATGATTATATCCCCACACCTCAAATCCACAATCATGTTCTGTCTTCAGGTAAGTTCTCTTATGTGTAATCCCTCACACCTTGGCTGTTATCACATGGGTGAACAGTTTAGATCCAGATCAGTCTGCACATCCATGCCGTCTGATCAGGATCTACACTGTTTGCTTTTTGATTCATTAGGTTATTTCTGACCAAGAAGCAAACAGTGTTGATGCCGGCTGATTTACATCTGGATTATCACTTTGTTGTTTATTATACATGATATATTATAAGTTTAGGTTGGTGTACTTTAAGTTTAGGTTGTTGTACTTTTGCTTTGGAAATTGTAATATGTTTTCTAAGATATTGACAAATACCATAACAGAAATATACATTTATTTACACCAGTGTACATTTATCTTGCAATTAAACTAATTCGGCTTTGTCCAACTTCAGATACCTCTAATTCATTCTGACCAAGTAATGCAGTATATGTATATTTTCACATACTGGTAGACTGTTTTATAGATTGCTGCAAACACTGAGCTGGAAGATGGGATCAGGGTGAAGGCCATGTCATTTATCTGTTCACTTACCAGACTGAAGAAGAAGGTATGTTATGAAAGTTTCCTGGCTGCTTTAATACTTGCAAGCAATCCAGTAACCTTGTAACTATTGTTAAATACTGGATTTAAATTCCAAATATTAACGTGTAACAGATTTGGCCTAAGTAGCAAGTTCAGTTGAACGAATTGTTTTGTTTGAAGCTAGATAAGAATTTATGGAATGGATGCAGTCAATTATGTTCTAGTTTGTGGATTATCTAACAGGTTACTTCAGAAAAGACTGTTAACCCTTTCCTGTACAGACACACCTTTGCTAGGGCAAACAGTTTAGATCCAGATCAGCCGGCACATCCGTGCCGTCTGATCAGGATCTAAACTGTTCGCTTTTTGATTCATTAGGTTATTTCTGACCAAAATGCGACCAGTGCAGATCCTGATCAGACGGCACGGATGTGCCGGCTGATCTGGATCTACACTGGTCGCACACGCGTAAAAATGTGTATATATCCAGGAAAGGGTTCATGAACCTCAGTTAAACATTTTCAACTCCAAATAAAATTGTGCAGCCCACATCCCAAATGTGCTGTTGTTTGAGCTGCCATAAGCCATATAGCTTTGTAACATAGGAAGTACAGTTTATTGTTTTATTAATGTAAAAACAAAACTTGTGTTTATGAAAAACATAATACTGTGGTATCATTTGATTTCCTGTCGATGAATTTTTGCAGAAAAGCCTTAAACAATTTATTGGCATAATTGTATTTTTCTATTAAGACATAATAATACATGGTGTAAATATGCCGTGGTTTGAATTCACACATTTACCTCAGATGCAAAATTTAAAGCCATGTGAAACCGTACATGTTGATTGTTGTAGCAAATACTGAAGAATCAGTTAGTGTTACCGATTCTAAATGTGATGTTTCCTGTGATGTGTGAGACATATGATGCAGATGCTGCTGATGATGAGGAGGAAGAAGCAGATGTTGAAAGTCAGAGACCTTCCCAGCTTGCCTCACAGGTACCAGGGGACTTGTTTGGCCATTTTTGGGGCCGAATATGGGCCGCATTCCCCTCTTAAAATCTTATGTTTTAAAAAAGAATTAAAAGGGACTCCCGACTATGCATGTAATTGATTTATTGTTTTATTTGTAAGTCTAAAGTCAACAAAAAATAATATCTATTAAAATCTGTAGACGAACACAGTGCTATTAGTAAGCGTGACACGTCAATAATGTGTATCTGACTTAGAAAGTTCCCTTTTTTGTCTCTTTTTGTCTTAAAACAAAGCAAAATTCCCCTTCATAAGGGTATGGTACCTGTCCCCAAAAGTTGTGCCCTGGGTACTGTTAGATCTTAATTGTTTGTGGTGGAACGCTTTTTTTGTGGATGTGAACCCTTTACTGTATAAATATGCATTTTAACCAATGTGTGACCAGTTCAGGATCTACACTGGTAACATCTTGGTCAGAAGTAACTTATGAATCTAAAATCTGAGTGTCTGGTGACGAGCTACACTATGTGCCATGCAATAAAGGTGTGTCTATGGAGTAAAGAGTTACACAAAACTCATATTTTCAAGAAGATATTACGATTTGCTGTTTTTGCTATGGAATAGTTGTAATAACCAGAAGATTGTTTGTCAAGACTATACCAGTGAAAATATTGGAGATTTGCTATGCAAAACGTGCTGAACTTGACATCATTCTTTGTAATGACATCATAAAGATGAGCAGACAACATTACTTATAATGCAACTTGCCATAAATAATATTAATAATTGTAAAAATATTACCTAAATAGTAATGTAAAGAGAAGAGAATTTTTAAGTTCCTTTCTAAATGATCAAAACCAATGTCAAAAATATCACCAGACACTTTTCGCATGTTGCAGCTCAATGTTAAAGTGTTAGGAAACAAAACATTGAAGATTATAGTTCCAGGGGGAAATAATTACAGATCAATCATGAATACTTTATCGGAAGTAGTGCAAGCCGATATGGTGCATGTATTACCTGTTATGATGCTCTCTACTGACTCCTGCAAAAAACCAATGTAGTTTGGTCATTCATGCAGTGTTTAACTGTACACTAAATAAATTCTGCAAAATACCCTAGGAACTAAAAATAGAATAAACATGATTCACCGAGTAGGAACACACCAGAGCGGGAGTTGTAATGGCAATGAAGTCTGAGAAGGGATGGTGGTTTTCTTTTATCACTTCTCAACGTATTAGTCACATTTGTTGGTACACATGTATGTAACATGATATTGAAGAAGTGAAGAAAAGATGAAAGTAGAAAGAAATAGCTCCCCCACCTTCTGTAAAATTAACTTGTGTTTTAATACTGCTCCTTTTTTCATGTGACAGGTTTTGGACACAATGGCAATGCACCTTCCTCCAGAGAAGTTTATTCCTCCTCTGGTAAGTCTTCTACTTTTTTCTGCAATTCAGCTGTTAACTCTATACGGGTTTTATCACATTTGTGACCAATATAGATCAAGATCAGTCAGCACATCCAGGCAATCTGATCTGGATTTCGCTTTTCGCTTCTTGGTCAGAAAAAAAAATTGAATCTAACAGCAAACAGTGTATATCTGGATGCCAGGGCTTTTTTAGGCCTAAAAAAATATGTCTGTTTCCTGTAACATCATTAAAAAAATGAGGGTAGGTAGGTAGGTTTTTTTTTTCTCTTTTTTTTTTCATGCTTCAGGACTGTTAAGTAGGGGATGCAGTGACATCTCTACAGTCAGTTTTTGGGGCAGTAGAATAAAGGGGTTTTCATCGGAAAATTGGGAAGAGGCATAGAAATAAGTATTTTCAGAATTTGTGATATTTGACAATCTTGCCGATTTTTTTATGATCACGAAAATATGTTATTATGGACTTACTGTGACACTGTTTCCGGTTATGTACTCGTCAAAACTTACCGAAAATTAGGCTGTATATGTTTGGCAATATGGTTCACAATGAACCACTTTATCAATTTCATCAATTGTCTGCGAGTTCTTTGCTGATTCGACACGTTTCTGTTTGTTGTTCACACACACCAGCTTCGTGGCAAGTAAAGATGCCGCCATCTTATGCAATACCGGATATGGTCGTATCTAAGCAACAAAGCGGTGCTCAATAAAAAATACACACCGCGAAGGTCACACATCAATATTTTTTACGGGCGTCGTACAAAACGATTTTCAACAACCGGCGAATTTATAGTCGTAAAAAAATCGGTCGGGGGTAAAAACGGAGGGTCGGTCGGGTTACAGGAAACAGACATTTTTTTTTTTTAGGCCTGATTTAGAGTCTTAAACTTACATGTTTTACATTGATTGTGAAACAAGTTATTCCAACTTATATTAATCATGTTTGATGATTACTTCCTGGGTTGGAACCAGTACTAGAGCCATTCTGAATGTAGAAAAATCTCATCCATAGTGGGATTCAAACCTGCAATATCCAGGACTAGAGTCTGACGCTTTTCCCCTAGACCTCTGTTCCTTATGTCTGTGTTTGAATGAAATCATTGCTTAGTGCTTTGATTACCTTATGAAAAATAAAAGCACTAAGCTATATTAATAGACTAGTCCTTACTCATCTAAATTACTCTTTCAATAGAATTATTTTAAATCATTCAAACAAAATAATTTCCAATAAGGTATAATGGACAGGGTCCAAGATCATAAAAGTTAAAAACTAAGATTGGATACAAGTCTAAAATCCCAATCATCTGACTGGCTGAAATGGAGACAGGTCTCAAGTTTTGTTCCATGATCATGGGAATGGGTATACTTTGACTTCAATGTTTGTAAAATGTCTGTTACAGATGTCAATGGTAGAAGCAGCCCTACAAGATGAGAAGCCAGAGAGAAGGAAAGCTGCCTTCATAGCAGTGGCTGTCGTCGCTGAGGGCTGTGCTGACTATATCACGAACAAGTATTTAATTCAATACTTTTGTTCTAGGGCTTAAGTTCATCAAACAGTGTCCAGGACTCCAAGAGTATTAAACTGATAATGAAGACCATTCTCAAATCTCAAACATCTGATTCCCTGAAATTGAGACCAGTCCAAAGTCTCAAGTGTCTGATTGGCTGAAATTGAGACTTGTCTCCATTACAGTCAATCAGATGGTTGAGATTTGAGACTTAATCTTGAAACTGAGCCGTGTGATCTGTAAATTTGGATACTTGGCAGAATTTCAGTGTATCAGCTGATGAACTTGGAACTTGGTTGCCTGATTCAGTTTGGTGAAATTTAACCATGTTTTCACAGAGCTCTAAAGTTCCTTATTTTCTGGTTACCCAGCTATATCAAAAGAAAAATTGAAACACTTTAGTGCCAAGTGTCAGTGGTTTGATTAACCCTTTCCTCCATAAATTAGCATTTTTACCCATGTGCGACAAGTGTAGATCCAGATCAGCTGGCACATTCATGCCGTCTGATCAGGATCTGCACTGCTAGCTTTTTGGTCAGAAATAACCTAATGAATCAAAAAGCGAACAGTGCAGATCCTGATCAGATGGCACAGATGTGCTGGCTGATCTGGATCTAAACTGTTCGCCCATCCAATAAAGGTGTATATAGCCAGAATAAAGAGATAAGCAGTTTTAAGGTAAAGAAGATTTTACTGCATTGTAACCATTCTTTGCTTTAGCTGGTTAGCTCTGCTCTGTATTTTTAACCCAAAAGTCCTGGCTGATTAGTCAAGTGGTTTGCTCTGTAAGGCTTCATTTAACTCTTTCCTCCATATATATGCATTTTAAGGTCTGTGTGACCAGTGCCCAAGGTTATAAAGCTGAGCATGGAAACCAGTCTCAAATCTCAAGCATCTGATTGGCTGAAATGGCGACCAGTCGCCATTTCAGCCAATCAGATGCTTGAGATTTGAGACTGGTTTCCAATCTCAGCTTTATAACCTTCAGGCCAGCAAGTGTAGGTACAGATCAGATTCATGCTGTTTAATAAGGATCTGCACTGATGTGTTGGCTGATCTGTATAAACACTGTTTGCCCATGCTATATAGGGATATATGTGGTGGAAGAGGTTCAGGCAGTTCATTATCCCTTTCCTCCATAAATATGCCTTTTTACGCATGTGCGACCAGTGTAGATCCAGATCAGCCAGCACATCCTTGCTGTCTGATCAGAATCTGCACTGGTCGCATTTTGGTCTGAAATAACCTAACGAATCAAAAAGCAAACAGTTTAGATCCTGATCAGACGGCATGGATGTGCTGACTGATCTGGATCTAAACTGTTCACCAACGCAATTAAGGTGTGTCTATGGAGGCAAGGGTTATTCTGTCATAGTGATTTGAAGAAATGTTGTGGCCGAATAGCGAAAATTGTAGACCATGATGAGATTGGTACAAGCTCAGTGATTGGCCAGCTGAGTAAATAGAAATCAGCTCAATTTATAGAGGTCTAGTAACATATCATCCAGCTAGATGACCAAAACCATGAGCTAGGTGAGAACTTCAGTTACGTCAAAGTTTATGATACTGCCAACTGGACTAACAGATTGCAACTGATCAAACTTAAATTATTTAATTTCTAAACTAAGTCATGTTTATACATGTTGCTTTTTGGATGTAAGTAAGCTATTGTTTGTTTCAGGTATCTGCAGGCTGTGTTACGGTGTGTATGCAAGGGTCTAGAGGATCCAGATCAGTATGTCAGAAATGGTGCCTTGTTTGCAATCGGACAGTTCTCGGAACATTTACAGGTTAGCTTATACTGTCTTATTCACAACAGTGCATACACAATGTGGGTGACCAACTAGTCATACTGTTTCTGCATATCATGACATGATCTCCTAGATTTGTGTTGCCTTTTCAAAGAAAAGGGAATAAATAGGACTCGCTGTCTGTCTGTCAGTCAGTCCATCCTTCCGTTTCTAAAACAACATTGTAACTGAACCATTGCTAGATATTTTTTTCATCAAACTTTCAAATTATATTGCTTATTTATCTTTCAAATTATATTGCTTATCACCACAGTGGTGATGAAGCCAAAGTCTTCAGGTCAAGGTCACTTTTGATGGAATTTTGCCATTTTTTTATATGCCCATCGAAGACGGATCGTATTATGGGAACACCCATGGTGGGCAGGCCGCGTCCACAGTAATATCTGCTCAATAACTCAAACAGTTGTTGTCTGATTTTCATGAAACTTCAGGGAAAATGTTTATGGGCATAATATCTAGGCCAAGTTTGATAACCAGCCAAATGGCTTCAGCCACTTCAGAGTTATGGCCCTTTATTGATACAAAAATTTTCTGAGGGCGTAATTTGCGGCATTTTGGCTGTCTTGTTTATACTTGGATTTTGTCATGACAACTTAACATTGAATATAACTTTGCCATTTTTTAACAAGTCTTCATTAAAGTATAAATTTTTTATTCTGACAAAGTATTTGAGGGCGACCTAAATTATCAACTGAAAACCCATTAAGTTCAGAAATAAAATATATTGGAATGATTAAGTAATTTAATATATGATTCAAATGTTTCAATCAGATTAGGGATATTTCGTCTTTGTAAATGTTCTGGGTGGTGTGTGGGTGTTGGGATGCTGTGGTTGAAAAAAATAAAAAAAGATTGATAGTACGTTGCTAATTGGCCAGTGAAACCAATGACTGCATGATTTGGTATAGCATGAGTTGTTCGGCAAGTAATTGATTAGACTGTTGCTAGACGGTTGATAAGTTAAATGATGAGGGGACTAACAGTTAATAACTTTAAAGCATTCCTATTTCTATTTCCTACAGCCTGATATCAGCAAGTATGCTTCGGACGTGTTGCCACTGTTGTTCCAGTACCTGGTGCAGGTGAGCCAGCTGGGAGACAAGAACTATCGAGGGCTTACACGCAGCTACTATGCCCTGGAAATGTTCTGTCAGAATCTGGATAAAGACATCGAACCTTACCTTCCTCAGTTAATGGAACATCTGCTGACTGTTCTGAAATCCTCATCATCCCTGAGGTCCAAGGAACTGGCTATTAGTGCTATAGGGGCTACAGGTATATATCACTCTTGTATATTTCAATCTGGCTTTCAGAGTATACTGACAGTCAACTAAAACTTACCATTTGATTTAACCCTTTCCTCCATAAATATGCCTTTTTACGCATGTGCGACCAGTGTAGATCCTGATCAGCCGGCATGTCCTAGCTGTCTGATCAGGATCTGCACTGGTCGCTTTTTGGTCAGAAATAACCTAATAAATCAAATAGCGAACGGCGCAGATCCTGATCAGATGTCACGGATGTGCCGACTGATCTGGATCTACACTGTTCGCCCACGCAATAAATGTTTGTCTATGGAGGAATGGGTTAAGGTCCACAGTATTTTTATCCCCAGCTGAATCAGCATTTTATTGTTTTTATTATAATCCTTTTTTGTCAGTATTGAACGATTGAATTTTATTTTAATTATTTTAATACATTGTATTTAGGTATATTTGATTAGGAAAAAAATGTGTTCAGATTTGCATAAGGTTAAACATACATGCTTAAAATATGTTCTTTAATGGCAATAAAAGATAGACTATTAGTCTGATTTCTTTGCAGATTGTAGGATTCAATGACCATATTTATGATGATAAAACTTTGTTCTAAACAAACAGATGTTTGAGATTTGAGACTTGTCTCCAAATTTAGTTTTATGATTTTGAGCACATATATCTTTGTATTTCAGCTAGTGCAGCAGATGCCCTGATATGTCCGTATTTTGAGGACATAATTAACCAATTCAGAGAATACCTTGTGGTCACTGATGACAATGAAGACATGTTTAAACTTCAAATACAAACTATAGGTAAGTGTTGCCTTGTTAATATGTTTTGCTGCTCTCGATTTCATTAATATCGTGCTACTTTAGATGTCTACAATTCTATTTCTACTGTGAAAATCAACACCAGCATCAAGGCCATTTTCAATTCACTTGGCCATGCATGCATTACCATCAGTTTGAAAACAGAATAGCCTTAGTGGGAACAAGAAACAGTCAGCCGGCACATCCACATCTGTGATGTCTGATCAGAATCTGCACTGGTCACACTTTGGTCAGAAATAACCTAATGAATCAAAAAGTGAACAGTGCAGATCCTGATCAGACGAATGTGCCTGCTGATCTTGATCTACACTGTTTCCCCTTGCAATAAAGGTGTAGATATGAAGGAAAGGGTTAAAATTCCCATTCTGTCCTAATGATCATTAAAATCAAAAACAAAATCTAATGTTGTCATACTGGAAAGAAATTGGCACAAAATGAAGTCATCAAATTTTCATAAATTTGTCTCCCCTACAACAAACTGCTACTATTTTAACAAGTTTTTCTGTAATATTTGTTTTTGATTTTTAAAACTTCTAAAAAGCTGGATAAATTTAGTATTAGATTACTGTCTTTCTAAACTTAAACTTGTGAGGGGTTGTCTCTGAAAAAACAGTATTATTGTGCTCAGCAGAGTGCTCCATCCCGCTTACTTCCCCCATTTTTCGCCATCTTTGAAATAAATTCAAGATCGGGAAGACAGTACCTGTTTATTCTATATTTCTCTAGCTGGATCCATTAAAATTTTTTGCACCCCAAAACTCAATTACTTTAAATAGCACATATCTATATACTGTCACCGTGTTGTGTGATTTTGACAATTTAGCCACACATTACTGCCCTTAATCTGAGGTGAAAGGGATCTTATACCGTTGCTCCATATATTCAGGTTTTATCATATGCATACAGTGTAGATCTGGACCTGTTGGCTCATCCATGCCATCTGATCAGGATCTGCACTGGTCGCATTTTGGTCAGAAATAATCTAACAAATCAAAAAGTGAACAGTGCAGATTCTGATCTGACGGCACGGAGGTGCCGGCTGATCTGGATCTAAAATGTTCGCCCATGCAATAAAGGTGTGTCTATAGAGGAAAGGTTTTAACTTTTTTAACAATTTTGAGATTGAAAGACATTTTCAGATTGTCATTGTGAAGAAAAAATAATTGTTTTAGAAGGATGGTCAGAGAATAACATTACAATAGGTTTTTATGCCCACACGAAGTGGGAGGCATATAGAGTTGCACTCATCCTTATGTACATCCCCCAAATCTTGTGACATCATGTCCTCATTAATCATCAGGGAGATTTCTTTCAAATCTGCACAGATGATCAAGCAGGATGTGTAGATGATCATAAAGAAAAGATTTTTTCTTGCAACCAGTTTTGGCAATGTTACAGATGTTGTTGTAGCAATGTGGGCATCGGTGTGTGAGGACTTAGTCTAGTTCTTAAGGCCTTTTTAGCTAAAAGTAGTGAAATATTAGTGTCAGGAGAATCTTCAATTTTGACTTAACCCTTTACTTGCCTGTTATCCCTAGGGCAAACAGTCTAGATCCAGATCACCCAGCATATCCATGCCGTCTGAACCCTTTACTTGGCTTTTATCTCTAGAGCAAACAATCTAGATCCAGATCAACCAGCACATCCATGCCGTCTGATGATGGTCTGCACTGGTTGCTTTTGATTCATTAAGTTATTTTCAACAAAGAAGCGAACAGTGTAGAACCTGATCAGATAGCACAGATGTGCTGCCCCTTCTGGTCTACACTATTCACTTGTGATAAAACCAATATCTATAGAGTTAAGTGAAACAAAACACAGATTGAAAGAATGAATGTCATGGATTCATCAATTAATTACCAAGTGGTAATTTGATAAGTTTCTCACTAAACAATCATTATCAATCTTGCACCATTTCAGCCATCAGATGCTTGAGATTTGAGACTGGTTTCCATGCTCAGCTTTATAACCTTGGGCACTGGTCTCATTATCTTTCAAAGTAGGAGGGAGGTTAATGAAAGAAGAAGGGGGATTCTTTAATCATAGAGCATACAAAATAGCAGCTTTTTCACTAAAATAGTCTGGTTATATGGTCAGTGTTGCCGGGGTGAATCCCCGCCTACTGCATCTTATTGAGACCATCAATAGATAAAAGCAACATGTTGTTTGTAGGTAGATATATTTTAATATTGTTGCAGAAATTAATAAATGCTCAGATATGATAAAAGCATATGTAATGATTATGAAATAATAAATAAACAAAGGTGATATATTGCAGGATTTGTCATGGGGTTGAGTTAAGATGTGCAAGGATATATCACAAGCGGCCTGCAGGCCTCAATAAATCCACTCGCCCGCTCGCATTTGCGAGTGAAAGTTCACATCGGGCGAGTAAAAAGTTGATCAAACTCGCCCTGCAGGGCGAGTAAGATTCTCCAAGTTCAAATGTTGTTTCTCTTAAAACATTCATAAATAAAGTTATTCGGTAAAACAATCAAACTGAAGACTGCATAAACTGTCAAACGAAAACCGGAAACCGTCGTCATACTGAACGCGCACCTGCCGAACGCGTATGTATAAAACATTGCTGAATGCTACTATCGTTCTGGAGTTAATCGATCAATAATTCATTGAAGCAGAGTGAGTTAGAATTTAAATAAAATATATATACAGGCTATTTTGAAGATTATAAATTAAAAATATAAAAAGTATTATTATCAATATATAATTGATTAAGCCGGTTATACCGATACAGACTGATTTTTTTCGACTAATAATCACGCATCATGGCCAGAGGCTTGGTCAAAGAACATTGTTCGGATAATGATAGATCTAGTTTAAATCGAGCAGCATGTCTGTATGAAAATGTCTGCAAAAAAACAGCATCAAGGGCGAGTTAATTTTGTGAAGGGCGAGTAAATTTGTAGGATCACTCACCCTGCAGGGCGAGTGACCCTGGAAAAATTCTTCAAGGCCTGCGGCCTAGATCCAAGTGATATATATATACACATATGTGAACAAGCAAGGATATATCACAAGCGGCCTAGATCCAAGTGATATATATATACATATCTGAACAAGCAAGGATATATCACAATGTGATTTCCCCAGAGTGACCCTTGCAATTTCCTAAATGCCTTTTTTTGACACTTAGAATTTAAGCTGAAGGGTCATTGTTTCCTTTAAATGGGGTATTTTGGCTTAATTAGTTGATCCCTAAAATAATTATGAAAATGACCATTGAGATACAGCAGCCAGTGGGACCCCTGAATACTTATTTACACATCTAAAACATGCCCCCTTGATTAATCCAATAATATATCACTATTATAATTCTAACACAAATATTCATTATACAGCTTTACAACAGTTGTCTCTACTTTGCGAAATCTGTTTATGACATCCAAAGCATAATTGAAATCAAGAAAGAAATACAAGCAGTTATATTTGGTGGGATTTAATCACCGCTTTAATTCATTACATAATTATGGGGAAATCTTGGTGGTTGTATTAGAATTTTACATAATGGTATCTAGCTACATGTAAGACGTAATCGGTCCATAAGATAAATAAATATTCTATTGAGATTCAAAATTCTGAATGCTGTAGTTAGTAGTAGACCAAAGCTGAAGATTATAAAACTGAGGATGGAGGCCAGTCTCATATCTCAAGGATCTGATTGGCTGAAATGGATTCTTGTGTCCATTTCAGCCAATCAGATGCTTGAGATTCGAGCTTGGTCTTCATTCTCAGTTTTATAATCTTGGGTATTGCATGGCTGTACAAAATTCACTCAGTGTGAACTTTATACAAGACAATAAGTGTATTTTGAATAAGTTCTTATCTTATATTACTCTAGTTTACTATGGAAGAATTTAACATACAGTGATACATTTCCTAAGAACAGTACTTGTATAGCAAACAGTTTCACTATGTGGTTAATTTGAATTATACTTTTTCACTTGTTCATAAGTAATCATGGACACCTATTGATTTGTGACAATGATAACTTAGTGTTATCCACAGTATAAAACTTTCAGATATCAGAAAGGTAGAGATGTTTTGTAAAACATGAAAACGTCAGAGCTGGTCTAATGTGTAAAAATACAATGAAATTTTGTAAATAGCAACAGTCTGCAATAATGTAAGATGCATAAAAAATGCATATGATTAAAAAATAAAATTCTGAATCAAATAGATTGATGTAAGCAATTTTAAATGTCAAAAAGTTGTAGATTGAAGTATTACTTAAAATTTACGGATTTTATTGCAATCAGTGCAAAGCAGAATGCAGCGCAGCATAAAGTTCTATAAAGTACAAGATATAAGCTGTAATTCATGCACTGTATGCCAAAATCAACATATACCTGCACTGCATGCTTGCAGGGTCTACACTGTTGATTATTCTGTCAGTTCTGCACAAACATCACTGTTAACCATGATTGCAGGAAGGGTAAACCTGTCACATTAGTTTATCAGATTGTGGTTACATTTAGATATCTAAGTAGGGCCCAAGATCATAAAACTAAGTTTTGAGATCAGTCTCAAATCTCAAGGATCTGATTGGCTGAAATGGCGACTGGTCGCCATTTCAGCCAATCAGATGCTTGAGATTTGAGACTGATCTCCAGCATAGCTCACTGCCTTCTACAAATCTTGTTATATCCATGTTTGACTTCTTGTCGGAACCTTTGGTCACAGAAACCATAAATGACACAGTTAGCCATATTGTTAATATACACACACCATAGTATCGTGTTAAATGCTATTTTGCCGCCATATGGCATGCTGGGATACCAGTCAGGATGCATGTACTGTGCTATACGTAGAACCAAGTATGGAACATAACTGAGGAAGAAGGCCATTGTAATCCAGAATAGCATAACTGTAGTACGTTTAGTACGATCAAACTTTTTCTTCGCTCTCTCAAGGGATTTTAGAACATCTGCAGATTTCTGTCCAACACTTGATGCCCTTCTCCTAGCCTCTTCATCCATGTCCCTTTTCTCATCAGTTGTTGACACTGTTTTGACATCTTCCTCCATTTCTCTTGGTGATGAAGAATCGTTACAGTCACTACTCCCAGAGTGAAAGTTAACTTCTGATTTGAAACCAGGTGCAGTGTTGGTCATCCTGATTTCAGTTACCTCGGTGCTGTTGCTCTCGGATTTACTTCGAAAGGTGCGATGATTCCAAATGACTTTTCCAATGACGCTGTACAACACAGCCAGTACAATAAAACAGCTGAAGGATACTATTAGTAACGCAGCGTTGAAGTAGACCGGGTACTGTGTGTTCCTTATGCTCACAAGAATGTTACATTCACTGCCATTTATAGTTGGTATCCGAGTTTTGATAGGGGTGCTACCATACATGATAAGAGCTGGCCAGGACAGAAGTAAGGATATCCCCATGGCAATCAAGCACATCGCCTTGGCAACAAACTGTGACATCTGCTTGCCGTGAGGAACGCAGATTTTGCGGTAGCGATCCACTGCTATAACTATTAGAACCCCAGCGGAGGATATGCAGATGAAGAAGTTGTAAAATGTCAGAATTTTACAGATTGTTGTGTTGTAAAATGTGAATGGTGTTCGAAAATTAAAGATGACGAATGGCATGCCTATAACACATGTGATCATGTCCAGTACAGCGAGATAAATGATGAACACACGATGGTTGGATTGCTTCATACGAAAAATGTACACGAGAAGTACATGTAGATTGCCGATCACTCCTGTCACACTGAGAATACTGACTAACACAGTGCCACCTAGATACAGCCTCGCCTCCTCCGTATTTAAATCTTCAATTGTCACTGTATCCTCTTCCAATGTCATCCTGAATGCAGTTTCCTTGTCCAGTACTTTCAAGTCAGACGAATAAAATTTTAACTTTAACAACTTGCTCAATTTGTTTTTCCCACAAATTCATTTATTCAATAGCTGAAGATTTTTATTTTATTTTTCTTAAAATAATGCAACACTTGTGTTTAATCTGTATCTTCCGAGCTTGATTTCACAATTCAAGATTTTTATATCTAGTTTAATCAGTTTTTTACAATTAGTTCTTTCTGTTTGTACAGCTTCCATCTTGGATCATTATGTCGTTGTTTGCAGCCATAATTTACCTGCTGATTGGTTTTATTTGTAAGGTTTCATTAGTTCCTGGCAACATTCGCATTCTGTTTCTGTGAATTCCGAAAAAAAAATTCTTCCAGATTTAATAATGTCAAGTTTTTCTATTTGTGTTGGTTTTTAAAATTCTTCTCAATTACTGTTTAAGAAAGAACATGTTTTTGTTGTAAATTCTTTGGAACATGCTCATTATAGTTTTAGAGTGAATGCACAAAAGCAGCTGATCGTAAAAGAATGTTTAAGTAAGGATAAGAAAATCGGCTAATCCTCCAAAATAACAGATTAAGGCCAGGAATGAAATGTATTGTTACAGCACTAAATACACTAGTTAGCAAACAGAGTGACATGCTCCTGTGAAGTTACATTGATACAGTCTGGTATCTTAACTAATAGTTTACACAGTTTTAATGAAGTGTGGATAAAAACCATGTTGTTGAAAGTACATTTGAATGGGTTATTTGATAATTGAAGCATTATTGAAATGCTAGCTGCCAATTATTTAGAATCCTGCTGACCAGGGTAAAGACATTGATTAAAGCGAGTTTAATTCTTAACATGGAGATAAGTGCTTAAATTATTTTTATGGTAAAATCTGGTAGAGAAATAATTGGTAGTAGCAACAGCAGTATTTTTGTAGAAGCAAAAGTAAAAATAGTAACTCAGATAATAAAAAAATGATGACGATGATTATGAAAATGATAATATTCATGAAAACTTTGTTAAAACTGAACAAGATCTGAGCCCAAGGTCATAAAACTAGAAATAGAGAGCAGTCTCATATCTGAAGCATCTGCTTGGTTGTAATGGAAACCAGTCTCAATTTCAGCCAATTAGATCCTTAAAATTTGAGACAGGTCTCCAACTTAAGTTTAATGCTCTTGGGCCCAGGTACAGTTTTCATCCTTTAACAATAATGCTGGATTATGATCAAGATTGAAGGTTGTCACCTTGCACGTTTTAAGTAGCTTTTATGGGCTCTTGTGGACACACAATTATTTTAAAGATTAAAGTCTTGACCTGCTTGTTTTTAAGTCCTCACCTAAGGTCAGTTGTCCACAATACTGTTAAAAGCTTATAGTTCCTCAGACAGATATTTTACAATTTTAACACTTTCCTCCATAGACGTACCTTTATTGCATGGGCGAACAGTGTAGATCCAGATCAGCTGGAACATCCGTGCCATCTGATCAGGATCTGCACTGTTCACTTTATAATTTGTTTAGGTTATTTCTGACCAAATTGCGACCAGTTCAGATCCTAATCAGATGTGCCAGCTGACCTGGATCTACACTGGTCCCACATGCTTAAAAATGTGTATATATGGAGGGGAGGGTTAAATGATTTATTGACGTGAATGTCTTAAAATCCTGTAGGACCAATTATTAAATTCTTACTGCAGCAATTAAATTTATCAGAAATGTTAAAGGTACCCCTTAAATATTTATAGTAAAGCCCCCATAATGTTAATACGCTGGGACAAAAATAACTTAAATCTTGATCCTTTGTGAATCAGAAATTACCGTATAGTGTTCAGGAAGCTGCAGGCAGAAAATCAGCTTTGGAATTAATAAATAAACAAAATAAACCAAATAAACTGTTTGTGGAGTTATTATCAGATAACTTCTTAGTTTGTATCCATATGAGATGCCTTTTATGAAGCTCTGCATAGCATCATTAATTACCATAAAAACTATATTAAAGGACTCAACCCTAATAAACGCCCAACAAATTTCTTGATAACCAAATTGAAATATTAAAAAGGGCAAAATTGACTGATGAAATAAGTTATGTTTCACTTGGCAGAAATAACAACACTGATTCATCATAAATAACATGAAAAATTACCTCTACTCTCCATTGCATTATTTACATGAAAGTAACTGTTTTATTGTTGTTATATTTTCAGACACTTTGGGAGTTCTGGCACGATGTGTTGGTGCTGAAATGTTCCAGCCTCTCACCAAGGAGAGTGTACAGTTTGGTTTGAATCTTCTGAACACTGCTGAGGACCCTGACCAGAGAAGATGCATGTAAGATTGTGGTGTATTAAAGGAGTTAGTCAGTTATTTTAATGTTAACCCTTTCCTCCAGATAAACACCTTTATGGCATGGGCGAACAGTTTAGAACCAGATCAGCCAGCACACCTGTGCCATCTGATCAGGATCTTCACAGTTTATATATTCACTGTTTGATTTATTAGTTAATTTCTGACCAAAAAGCTAACTGTGCAGATCTAGATCAGAGGCACAGATGTGCAAGCTTATCTGGATCTACACTGGTTGCACACTCATTAAAAGGGGTATATATAGAGAAAAGGATTAAGCAGTTTAATAAAAGAATTTAACCCTTTACTCCATGGGATATGGCTTTATCCCAAAACTAACAGTTTGATCCAGATCAGCCGGCATTCTGTGTTTTACATGGACAGAATGATGCTGAGCTTGTCCTTGCTGGCAATCACTTGTCAAAAATTTCTTTTGTTCTCAAAAATGATTTCATTGAATGCTTTTACTATGAGATCTGAGAATTCCTTTTGAACACAATGTAATTCAATGTTGATTTATTTTTGGTACTTATAAAGATCTTCTTTATCTTCTATAAAATACATATATGGAAGTAACTTAATGTTGTGTATAATGTACTTGTATTACACATTTTAAATAATAGAATAGAGTTGCTCACTTAGCAGGTTATTGCGGCTGGAAACAAACTATTCTGAAAATCATGACAAACAAGGCCTGCATGCTGTGTCAATAGAATAAATTTGCTACATGAATGTAATTTAAAGGACTTGTACTTTCTGTCTGTATTTGTGTTGCACAGTTCTGGTCCCAAGGTCATAAAACAGAGCATGGAAACCAGTCTCAAATCTCAAGCATCTGATTGGCTGAAATGGCGACCAGTCGCCATTTCAGCCAATCAGATCCTTGAGATTTGAGACTGGTTTCCAGTCTCAGTTTTATAACCTTCAAACCTGCATTGATCCTGGTTTATGATGTGTGTTACAGCTATGGATTGTTTGCTGCCTTGTCCACGCTGCTGAAGGGAGATATTGCCGAGTATTTACAGACCATGATGCAGTTCATGCTGCTATCCCTGCGCTCCACTGAAGGGGTCAAGGTAAACGACTTTCAAACATAGAATATTTCTGTGTTTACAGATTTTACAGCCATTTGTCATTTTGTTCTTATGATTTAACCCTTTGCTTTATATATAAATGTTAAAACATGTGTGTGACCAGTGTTGATCCAGATCTGTCAACACATCTGTGCCATCTGATCTTGATCTGTTTGGTCGCATCTTGGTCAGAAAAAAAACCTGATAAATGAAAAAAGTCAACAGTGTAGATCCTTATCAGACAGCACAGATGTGCTGGTGATCTGGATCTATAATGATCGCCCACAAAATAAAGAGCTAAGGATTAATTTTAAATCTTAAATCTTTGTGGATGCCAGAATTCACAAGTCCTTTTTGGAACATTATGTTATTTTGTTGATAAAAAAACACAATTATTTAGAGATTGGCAGATAGAGTGCAAGATTTTGTTTTGACAAATATGAATATCATTGTTCCCAAGATCATCAAACTAAAGTTGATCTTGGGCCCAGATTTTCCAAGTTTTCAGCATGCACAGTTCACGACAATTTGTTTTCAGGCTCACGTAAAGGAAGAGAGCAGTAGTTTCCTGTTTGACGATGCCGAGTTTGATGATGAGGTCGATATCGAAGCAGAGGAGGCGGAGGAAGAAGGTGACACGTCGGATATTGCTGGAATCAGTGTAGAGAATGCTTACATGGAGGAGAAAGAGGACACTGCTACGGCTCTTGGGGAAATCGCTGTTAATGCCGGGTACTTAACCGTTTACTCCATATATACATGTTTTAACATGTACATCAATGCTGTCTGATCTGGATCAGCACAGGGCGCATCTTGGTCAGAAATAACCTAATAATTCTAAAAGCAAACTGTGTAGATCCTGATCAGATGGCACGGATGTTCCTGGTGATCTTGATCTACAATAAAGGTATATCTATGAAATAAATTAAAATAAAGAAAAGCAGTCTTTGAAAATTCTTATAAAAATGCAACAAGAAAGAATATTTTAGGTCTGTGATTGGGAGAGTCAAATTTAATTATTGTCCCCACACTGCCAAGTTTTTGATTGGTTTAGCACAACAGTATTTTCATAGATAAATAAAGGAGTTCAGATCCTATCCTATATCCATGAAGTTAGAGTAATATGAGAATAGTGAGCATCAGTTGTTAGTTGCTTGTCTCTTTATCAAACTTTTTGCAACAGTTACTTCCCTTTACAGTTACAATAAGTACTAATACCATAGACCATTTTCAACATAATTTTTTTTATTTTTTTTTTATTTTTACCTCTTAAGCCTTTAAAAAATTTTAAATGATTACACGTCATCAGCTTTTTATATTCTTCAAAAATTATAATATTATCAAGAAAACAAATATATTAATAATAGCAAGGGTGGTTTTTTGCAATTGTCTTGATAAGTTTTTTGAATTGTTGCTTGTGATGACAGGAAATTGTGCCAATCAAAATCTCTACAGGAAGATTGTTCAGTTACAAGAGCTAGATTTACATGGTTAATATGTTCATTTTATGTTTATGTTGCAGAGCGGCTTTCCTGCCTTACTTAGAGGAGAGTTATGAGGCATTGATGCTGTTACTAGAGTACCCATCCTCTCGTGTAAAGAAAGGAGCGGTCACTGCTCTGGGACAATTTTGTGTGTGTCTTCATAATGTGAACAAGAACCCAGCTAGTGGGGACAATGGCTCATCACAAGTTGGTTAGTATTCCATTATAATTTCAGAAAAGATATACAATACATGTAACTTGTACAAAAATAAATGATAGACAATAACATGTACAAAAGTGTAATTTAATTTTTCGTTTTAAAGGTACCTGGTCATGTATCGGGGGCAAAGATATTAGGTGTTTCCAAATATCAAAATTTATAATATAAAGTGTAGGAGACCTTTGAACAAACTAAATGTGGTGTGCTATTCTTACACAGTCATTGTTCAAGTGAATATATTTTAGGTCAAAGGTGTTACAGCATTACTATCTCAATAAAAAATGTACTGATTAGTCCAAAATTTTGGCAAAGTTCGCTTCTTTGCAGTTTTTATTATAGAATTTTATAGTGGTAAAATTAAGAAATAATCAATAGCTTCCGGTGAATTATCGCAGGATAATTCACGGGGCGGAGTTCAGATGCGTAAGGATATATCACGAGGGGCCTATCTATTTCAGGAAATTCCAATTTAATTAAAAAATACAATAGATTTCTTAGAATTTTCACTTCAACTATTGTCTTTCTTAGCATGGTTTATCATATTAAAATAAGTTTGAAGCCTAGAATTATGCTTAAAAAGAAACACAGTTTGCTTTAAAAATTTGTAGTGCATGCCAAGAAAAGTGATTCACAATAGTGCAAGGTACACACAGTACAACTTACTTTATACAGCAAAGTGTTTTACCTGCTTCCTAAAATGATACTGGCTTTGCTATATCTAAAAAGAAACTGTTACAAGCAGCTTCTAAGCCGTCATTATTTTATATCTGTAATATGAGTTCAAAGTGGTAAAATACATAAATGTTTTCTTTTCAGCATTAACCTCTATGCTGAACACATTGGTTCCCCAGTTTCTTATTTTAATCGCTGAGGATCCAGAGCGAGAAGTTGTTATGGCAACCGTAGATGTTCTCCATGACCTGCTAGAGAAAGTAGGTCAGCCGGTGTTACAGGTTGCCAATGCTACAGACCAGATACTGACCAAGATGAAACTGATCTTTATGCACAAGGTAGTAAAAGAAAGTTATTTTATGATTGGTAAATGCCTTCATATGTGTATGAATTGTTAATTTGCTGAAAAGCTCAAATTGAATGAAATTCTAATTTATTATATTATTTGTAACTTATTATTTAGTTATTTGTGTGTTTGTGTGGCAATCAGTGTAGATCCAGATCAGCTGGCACATCTCTGCATTATGATCAATATCTACACTGATCCATGTTGACTGTTAAGTTTTCTGCAGAGATTTGATACATGTCTACATCCTCCCCTCTTACCTTAATGAATTTAAATTTTCAAGTCCATTCCTCTATGGGCAATAAAACCTGTATAACTATTAGTTGGGTTAACAAATTTAGAATGTGTTTTTTCCTCACTAGGTGGCATGTCAGGAGGGTGATGAGGAGGAGGAAGAGGATGAACAGCAGGCGGAGTTTGACGGAATGTTGATAGAGTCAGCGGGCGATGTGATTCCAGTGATGGCCAAGCTGATTGGTGGAGAACACTTCCTTGGATTTCTTGGGGGATTCTTGCCTGACCTCCTCAAGAGAATGGTATATTGAGACTAGAGACCTGATTTAAAAAAAAATCAATATTACAATGTGAATTCCTTAGTCTTTATAGGATATTTCTATAATAAACACTCATGATCTTTTAACAACTTTTCCACCATTTCTATTTTCATGATCATTTGTATAAACAAAGTTCTGGTGGCTAAGTTATGTAAAAGCATTTAAAGGTTGCACAACATTAACTTATGTTATTTGTTAGAAATTGTTAAGAAATATGTTAATGCTGTAATGTGCATTACTTACACAAAGTATTTACAAAAAAGATGGAAAAAACAACAGTAATGTGGTAGCAAATTTACAAACTATCTGTTTTAGAATAATATAAAAAAAACAACAGATAATACTTAACAAAACTTATAGAAAGGTCTTCAAACATCACTTAACAGTTTTGTTTATAGATAGAATGGTCATTTTAGATGATTTGACACAAATTCAACATCAACTTGATTTAGAAAATAGATTTTTAACAATGCTGGAACCCCTCAAAATTGAATTTTTAAATAAAAACACAAAATTATATGCCCAAAATTACAAATAAATTTGTAAACAGATATGTAATGTTTTGCTAAATAAAGTTGAGAAAATCCTGGTAAAAATATAGTTTCCTTGAACTCTTTTCACCATGTGGAAGTAACATTGAAACACGGAAAGAATCATATGAATGCTACCAAAGTAGATCTTGTTGATCAAATAGCTGGCAAAAGTGTTTCCTTCTATATCAGAGACAGACAAGTTCTACTGCTGAGAAGTCCTTCGCTGTGGGTACACTAGGAGAAACCATCGAGGCCGTTGGTCCATCAATCAGTATGTATGCAGAAACTCTGTACCCAGTGTTCATGAAGATGGTGAGAGAGGAAGATGATGAAGTTCGCAGTAATTCAGTCTACTCCCTCGGTGTTCTTGTATCCAACTGTGGCCAGAAAGTGCAAGGGTAAGGAATCAGCAACAACAGCAATAACATGTAACTTGGGTCTAACTTCTGTGATTAACACAGGACTGTTGATTATAGCTGACATCTGGTGCCATGGTTATAAAACTGAGATTGGAAACCAGTCTAAAATCTCAAGCATCTGATGAGATTAAGTTGAAACTGCTGTTATAAACTGCTGACAACCAGTATTGATCACCTTTAGTGATAGCTCTAGTCAATTTTAGGAACCATTCTGTATATTACATTTCAGGAGAATTGCAGAAGTGCTGAAAGTATTATTTGAGATCTTGAATAAGGAGCAGAACGCACGTGTGGTAGACAACATCTGTGCAGCTGTATGTAGGATGGTGATGTCGGCTGAGAAATCTGTACCGTTAGATGTGGTAAGTTTAGCCTGATCGCACCATTTCCAGAAAGGGGGGTTTATTTGGGACAGTTGTTTGCTTCATGATTAGTTAGGTTATTTCTAATCAAAATGCAACCAGTGCAGATCCTGATCAGACAGCACATCCTGACAGCACGGATGTGCCGGCAGATCTGGATCTACACTAATTGCACATGTGTAAATATGCGTATCTATGGAGTAAAGGGTTAATCAAGTGTTTGATTAACATTGATGCATTAGTAAAGCTTCCAGCTTTGCCAATGTGGCGGCATCAGTTTGAAAACTATACTATTGGTCTAACAAATCCCAAATCCACTTTTATTGGTGGATTTTGTGGATCATTAGATCCACAGATTTAAAGTCCCAGAAATATATAGATAATGTATTTAAAGGAAAACAAAATCCACATATTAAAAAGTTGCTTAACAATAACAGTTTCTGAAAATGATGTGCTGTACCTGTATATTGTAGGTGGTACCAGTGGTGATCAAGTGCTTGCCGCTGAAGGAAGATCAGGAGGAGAATATAACAATATACCGATGTCTGACACGCCTGTACGCTGCAGCCAATCCACAGGTACGTCTGTTATTAACTCGTTTTGTTCTGTGATCCAACTTGTTCAAGTAACCTCCAGTAATTGTGATTTCAAATGTGATGGTAATAGAATATTGAAACATAGTATCACCCAGAAAAAATCACTGATTTGGAATAGTCCATATTTTAAAGAAACTGTTGTAAATATTAATATTGTCATCTTAGTGCAATAATGGCATAACTTCTTCTTATTTCTATGGTAATTACATCATTTTTGCACTAGGATGACAAATATGGGAACTGCAGTTAATCCCATGTATGAAGGACATGTTATTTGTATATTTTTTTAAAGAAATCAATAAAAGTATCTATGTTGCAGCAGAACAGCAGGAGAATTCTTTATTTGTTTCAACTAGCTAAAACGTTGTTTGCATTTGCATTTAATATCTTAATGTATAAAGTATAATGATTGACATTTGCATAAAAACTAAAAACATTCAAAGAAATTGATCAGTAGCACTTCTTTTTATTATTGCCAATTATTGCACAATAAACTGAAAGATCCGATAAACTTATTACACTTAAAATTAATTACCACTTACTTTGATCATTTACCTTATCTTGTTACTGTATATCACAAAGCGGCAGCTCTGTTTAAAGTAAGTTGTGAACTGAAGTTGTGAAAGGAACAGAAATGAAAACTACTAAAATGGACTGTCTGTTATCATGGGTTCAAAATTTGCTTTAAAAAATTATTGAAAATCTCTTTCAATGATAACCTTGTTTCCTTGCCATGCCATGTCTCTGTTGTAATTTTGTTTCCATCGTTTCTTGAAAGAAAAAAAAATTACCTCTGATGAATAGAATGTATTCAGTCATGATTAAATAGAACATGTTGTTGTTGTAGGTTGTTGCAGGTATCCCTGATATACTGAAGGCTGCAGCTGGATGTCTGGGAACCGACAAATTTAAACCAGGTTTATAAGTTAATGTTCTACAAGAATCGAAATATCTCTAAACATAAATTAAAAGCATGAAAAACGAAAGGTTCCTTACACTGTAGCCTGTCAAAAGCCTACTGGCGAGTTTAAGATTACTGTATGAAATTCAATACTGACCATTTTCTTGTTGTCTGAAAAACTTTGTAAGATTTAAAACTGAACTGCATTTATTTTAAATGTCACATAATCTGTAGTTGGTTCTTAAAGGGTTAATCTTTACTCCCTGTGATACATCTTATATCCTATGTGTGACCAGTGAAGATCCAATGCCCAAGGTTATTAAACTGACCAGTCACCATTTCAGCCAGATGCTTGAGATTTGAGACTGGTTTCCAAACTCAGTTTTATAACCTTCAGCCCAGACTGCAGAAATGTGCAAGGTGATCTTAATCTACACTGGTTGTCCTTGGGATATAAGCCCTATCCCATGGAATAAAGAGTTAAAGTATATCTTTATCTTGTAGAATGTGAGAAGTTAGTGGTAGATTTCGTCAAAGATGTTGCCCAGAAGTATCCAGCCGACTTTGCCAACCTGAGGAACAGTTTATCCGCTGACCAAGCAATGAAACTGGACACTTGCCTTACTGCTGTCAATGGACATTGTGTTAATGGAACGTCCTGATTCACATTTGATCAGATCAATATTTTGAAGCTTATACGCTGTGTTGTGATTGGCCTACAATTCATACAACTCACTCAGGCTTATTGTTGGCCAGTTTCTATTTTCCAAGCTTATACTATTTGCATTGTTACTTTAAATTAATTTATTTATTAATTTTTTGGTGATGAACCGTTTAATTTTAGGTGAAAGATGGAATTTTTTTTGGATAAGGACCACCAGGCCATAGATTTAAATGGCCTTTATTCTGTCAATTACATGGGAAAGTAGTCAGTTCTCCTAGGAACGGTATGGTTTTCTGATTACTTTCCTCTTCACATTCCTTCAAAAAGAAAAAGAGCTTTTCGAGTCATTGCATTAACAATTTTAGGGCTTAGTGCAAAGTTGGTATATCCTTCATAATTTTATAAGAGACAGACTAGTTTTGAGCCAAGCATACAATATTTATACGATTCATTGCAGAAAACTGAACTGTAGCTGCTTCTTGATTGTTTAGAAAGTTTGAATCCAGCTATGCAAGTCTGCTTTAATTAATTTTGTCCCACTTTATTTTAAAATGGCACTGTAAGGTTTACTATCATGAGAGATAGGAAACCTGCTTTTGTTACAGATGTGAAAACGAAAACTGATATATTACAAACTGATACATGTATATTACAATTTTATATTTATGATATAGATTTGTTCTACTTTTCATGATGTAATTTTGTTCTAACCTTTTTTATCATTAGTTACATCAATAATAATTTAATTTATTATCAACCATTATGAAATGGGATTCTAATGGGTTTTTTTTTCTCATAAAATAATAAAAAATAAAACTGCCTTTGGCAGTTCAGGTGAAATAAAATGTACCTTTAGTATTTTTCTAGGTACTTTTAAAATCATTTAATTTTTTGTGGATGTATCATGTGTTTCCTAAATGCTGTTTTCAAAAAAGGAAACCAGAAATGACATAGATCACCACACAAATGATGAATTTTTATTGTATTATAAACACAAATGAAATCGGTATGAATTATTCCTGTTACTGTATATAGAAAGCATATTACGTGCAATATATCTGCATCTAACTAGTTTATATTTATTAATTTTCTTTAACCCTTTCCTTGATATATACTCATTTTTATGCATGTGCGACCAGTGTAGATCCAGATCAGCCGGCACATCCGTGCAGTCTGATCAGGATCTGCACTGGTCGCATATGGTCAGAAATAACCTAATGAATCAAAAAGCGAACAGTTTAGATCCTGATCAGATAGCACGGATGTGTCGGCTGATCTGGATCTAAACTGTTCGCCCTAGCAATAAAGGTGTATCTATACAGGAAAGGGTTAAGAATCATGTTAAGAATGAAGTAACTGTTCTGTTAAAGAATTGTTAATGTATAGATTTTAACATTTGTAAAATGTATAAAGATTAGATAGCTCTGTTTCGGGATTACGGGAATTTGTATTCATTGTCAATTTTCTTTTTAAAATATGCTTGTTCTTTAACAGGTCAGCTATTATGTAAAGTTATTCCAAATTCTGATTCTGGTATTTCACTAGATATAAAGCATACACGAGAAAGAAGCAGGTTCATGAAGGCCTAATATTGGCCTATAAATATTTTAAGTTTTGTTAAATATCCAGAATTTTTATGCCTTTGAATATATAAATGGTTACATACAGAATGGTTTGATATCTGCTACTGTTAAACAAATTTGAGGTAAATATGCAAAATATCTTAATTTGTCCATCTTAAAGAAGATTTTAAGTTTGTCTTATTTTCATAGGGGATTTTAAAGGATTTAGATGTGGGCACACTTCTCGACCTAAATTAAATTTTGACCATGAATTAACCATACCTTTATGCAGATACAATTGTTTAAAATAATTTGGTAAAGGCCTGTAGCCCATATGAAAATCACCAAAAATTGAAATTGGAAATTTGACAAAATATGAATATTTTGCGACATTTTCAAATTTTAAAACAAAATTGACACATATTTTTTCGATGGTTATTATTTTCGTCTCCACTTCATATCTTTTAGAGAAAACTACCATTAAAGGTTATAAATAGCGCGCTCTCTTTAAATTTTGTTTAGATAAGTTTTGGCCCCTTTTGAGCCCTTGTGAATGTACCCCATTATAATTTCAAATCCTGGAACTGGGACCAGTCCTGTAAAATAGTAAAAGTTAACCCTTTACTCCATGGAATATGGTTGTTTTCCTGTAGGCGATCCGTACCTTCTGATCAGGATCTACACGTGTTGCTTTTATATTCATTAGATAATTTTGACCAAGAATGCCATGAATGACCTGGATCTACACTGGTTGCACATGAGATTAAACCCATTTATAGATGGTTTAAAGGATTAAATTCTAGTGCCTCCTATGATAAGCCAAAATAAATAATTGTGCACAATCAGAAATTTTAATATTTGGTGCACAGATTAATGAATCCTGCAGTTCAATAAATAAAAGTTATATAAAGAGAGTAATTTAGAATCGGTTTATTATTAGAATTCACGTTTTTGTGATGCAATTACATTCAGATCAACATTAACATCTAAAGAAAGGGTCAGCAAAATTATTTTTTGTTGTATTGTAGATTTACTTATTGATAACTGTCATGTATACACGAATTCACAGAGCTTAATTTCAAGATGTAGTTGGAATGAATTTACTGTCTTTTTGTTATTCTCCCAAAGCAATTTTTGATGCTTATCATGTGTTCAGATTTTCATTAGCAACTTTTTGCTTAACCTCACAGTTTGTTGCAGAATCTTTCATTTTAAATAAAAGGCAAGATGAAATAGCAACTGACTTTGTTATTCTTTGCCCATTAGCTTGATATTGGAGAACACATATAGGTCATGGAGCTAATAGCCAGTCACCCATGCTGCAGTAGCCATGGGCCATTGTAGGAATACTCTGGAAGAAAAGGCAATGCGTCGAGATTGCTTTGTCCGCGAGTCTGTCTTCAAAACTTGACGTTTGCTGTAACTTCAGCATTTCTTAATATTTCCTCATCAAACTTTTAAATTAAATTGCCTATGACAACACGGTTGTGTGTATGCCAAATTCTTAGGTTAAGATTACATTTCATGGACCTATGCCTCTTTTTGTACTTAAATTTTGTCATAAAAACTTAACATTGGCTGTAACTATGCCGTTTCTTAATATTTATCAAACTCCAGGTTTTTTTCTGACAAAGTACCTGACAGTGACACAAATATGTTTAACTTAGCACCCATCTTGTAAGGATTTTTAGCTTGCCCGATCCAGAGGCACCTGGTGAGCTGTTGGAGGCTTATTAACAAAATCTTCTTTCTCTGAAACCTCTAGCCCGATCTAAAAATTAAACACTGGAACAGCGCTTGGATTCTTGTTATTGTGTATGTGGCTACTCTAAACATGTTCACATTTGGAAGCATGTTATTTTAAAAGTGATATCAAACAACTTCTAAATCATATGAGTAGCTAGAAATGTGCTTAAAGCATTTTGGGTATTCATATTGGTGTAATTATTATTGAAAAAATTATGCCCCCTTTTCACTAAGACTTTTGTGTGTTAAAGTTTTTCTGCACTTGGCACAAGTGTTGCTAAATTTAGAGCATAAAAATTTCATGTGACTTTACTCCCAAACAAATGAAAGTACAGGTTTGTATTCTAGAGTAAAACCAAAAAAGAAAAAAAGAAAACAATTCAAATGGTATTCTTAAATAATGTTTAATGATTTGCAATAGAGAAGTTTATGTATATATTATTTTAAAAGACGAATAGACTTGGCAAAATTTAGTAAAAATGTGGTGGGACACATCCCTGGTAGAAGGTAACATTTTCTGATTTCATATCCTTTCCGCGCCCGATCCTGTTTTACCGACGAACGTCCATATCGTATTAGAACGTGAAGAAATTTTGAGCTCCCAAAACCCGACCCTGATTTCTTGTCGGACACCCGTAACATACAAATACGTATGCTTTTTTCACGATTTTTATACCTGTAACGTAAATCTGCGTAAAAAATTAAAAATGTCTGTTGATAAGCATATGTTTGAATAAAGCATGTACGCTTTTGTCTGTTATAGATATTCTACCTTTTAATGAAATTACGAATTTTCAACATGGTTAGAAACCCGATTAAGTAACGGTAAAACAGGTTATTTAATGTTATGGTCTTTTTTCTGTAAAAAATGGTGAAATATGCATATCTAGAATAGTTCGTTAAATTACCGAATTTCAACGCTCCGTTACGTAATGGGTGAAACCAAAAAAAAAATTCGGGTTATCGCTGGAAGACTATAACGGAAAATTCCGTAAATCAATTAATCTAATTAACTGTAATTAATTTTTATGCCATTGCAAAAAATGTCATTTTTCAGTAATTACTAGGTAGATAAAGGTGTTTTTTAAAATAATGAATAACTGTTTTGGAGCAACTTTTTTTATTTTGACAATGAAAGATGAAGAAACAGCAACACTGTACCTGGTAATTAGATTTTTTTCTTAAAATTGGACTTTGATTAAAATACTAAATTTCTTATCAGATTATGTCTAAGTCACATGTAAACAATTTCTTACTATATGGTATTTGAGAGAAAATATGCGATGCATTCAAAGGACTTATAGTGTAAAAATACTGATTGATGATTCTGTGTTCTTCTAAATAGCCACCTAAGTAAGGACTTTTTGTGTCGCCTGCGATAGCAGGTAGACACATAGGGATCCTATTGTCCGGCGGCATCATCGTTGTCGTCGTCAGTGCCGTCGTCCAGTAGTCCCCCAACTTTAACCTGAAACTTAATGTTGCCTATAACTTTGAAAGTACTTGTCCTATTCACTTCATACTTGGAATATATCATCAGCATGAACAATGCCATCTGTGACGACAAGAATGATAACTCCAGTTT